>CAXARO010000193.1:0-70073 GCA_963971305.1 Arcuatula senhousia | reverse complement strand
CAATGTACCATCAGATGGAGGCTCAGATACGTATACTGACCGACAAAGTTACACAGCTGGAATCTAACTCAGGTTTGTTTTCCTATATTTGTTGAGTCATTGTTCATGTGTTCCACTGATTTTGAATTGCCTGATGGTCTTATGTCATTTTCAACATTGGAACTAAGCATGGTTAAATAATAGTCAGAAATATAGAAATTTGAGACTGAAAATAACTTTTTTGAAGTGGAAAAACTGAACTTTGGTGGAAAATGCATATTTTCATACAGTGTTTGGCATTTTCAATATTTTTGGTAGAGCGCCTCTGATGAGTCTTGAATAGACGAAACGCGCGTCAGGCTTAGCAAAATTTATTGTCTGGAACTTTGTTGTCATTTGTATTTCAGTCGGTTACGTTTAACAAATCAGGAATGCGATAAAGGTAATAACAAAACTACCGAACTTGAATGATCAATCTCATAATCCAGAAAAAATGACAAAAACGAATCAGTCATACCGGAGAATTGGTGGATCGCAATGGGCCTGACTTGGTACAGGCATTTCAAACGAAATGGTGGGTTGAACCAGGTTTTATTGGGCCAAACCTCCCTCTTCCATTGCGATCTTAGGATCCGGTAATGATCATAGAACACAACATAGTTGCGAGACACAATAGGGATATTGAGGTGATCATCTCAGTACAGCAGACCAGTCAAACACTAATTAAAACAATTAACCACCATATCTTTTAACTCAATTTTGAACTTTTCTACTAGTTACTGATAACGAAGAAAGAATTATTTTAGGGACTTTTAGTGTTAAGTCGCCCGGCAAAACAAAGTTGAGTCTGAGATGAGTCTTGAATAGACGAAACGCGCGTCAGGCGTAGCAAAATTTATTGTCTGGAACTTTGTTGTCATTTGTACATGTATTTCCATTTAGATTTGACAAATTTTTAAGGAGTTATGGGCATTTATCGACTTTGTTCAGTTTATGTCATAGGAACACTTTGTGAGCGCAGCTCCTCTGAGACTGCTGAACGGATTTTGATGAAATTTTGTAGGATTGTTTGTCATGATATGTAGTTGATCATATCGCACTACCAGTTAGATTCGACAAATTGTTAAGAAGTTATGGGCATTTATCGACTTTGTCCATTTTAGGTCATAGGAACACTTTGTGAGTGCAACTCCTCTGAGATTGCTGAACGGATTTTGATGAAATTTTGTAGGATTGTTTGTCATGATATTCAGTTGATCATATCGCACTGCCATTATATTCGCCATTTTTTAGAAGTTATGGTCATTTATTGACTTTGTCCATTTTAGGCCATGTGAACACATTGTGAGCGCAACTCCTCTGTACTGCTGAACGGATTTTGATGAAATTTTGTAGGATTGTTTGTCATGATATGTAGTTGATCATATCGCACCGCCATTTCGATTATAAACTTTTTATAAGAGTTAAGGGACTTTATTGACTTTGTTCAGTTTAGGTCATAGGAACACTTTGTGAGCGCAGCTTCTCTGAGACTGCTCAACGGATTTTGTTGAAATTTTGTAGGATTGTTTGTCATGATATGTACCCATGTAGCACGAACCCTTTTCAAAACATTTTTATTTGGTTATTTCTGAGGTCCGAAGAAAACGTTTTTAAAAAACATTTTTAAAACATTTTTAAAATGTTTTGATTTTTTAAGAATGATTTAAAAACGGTTAATTAACGTTTCCTTAAAACAGATGGAAAATAGTTTTCTGAACTGTTTTTTGAAATGTTTAAAAAATGTTTTTCTTACATTTTATTCTACATCTTTTTATAACAATTTTAAAACATTATTTTGAAATGTTATAATAACATTTAGAAAGCATTTCCATAGTATCTTTTCATAACGATTTAAAAACATATTATAAGAATGTTATAAAAATGTTTTTAAAACATTCAAAGCTTACATCTTTTCATTACAGTTTTAAAACATGGTTTAGAATGGCATAGAAATGATTTTAAATAACAATTTAAAACCATTTTAGAAGCATGTTTTTGATATGTTTTTGGCACATTTTACCTCTAACAAATAAGACAAGTTATAACGTTATGAATACTATATAAAACTATTAATGAGTATGAACAGATTACAGTGATAAATATACTGAAATAACAAAAAAACCCTAAATTTTTATCTTATTCTAAAGTCCAGTTTTTTTATTGTTTTAAGTAATGATTTTTTTTTACTTTTACTGATTTAAATTTATTCTAAATGTTTGGTTGTTGTTTTTTTCTTATTATTAGTATTTAAGGTTTTTTTAAGATAAAGAATGATGGTAAATATTAAAACACACACATCTCTTTCCATTGTTAATTATCTTCGATGGCATGTTAGTTGTATAAAACGAGCGATACTGTGACTAATTTTCTCAAGTTGTCTGATAAGCAATTATCCTGAATCGTTATCAGTAAGATCACCATGGTAACCAGCTATTTGTAAGTTAAGTGGTTTGCCACACGCTGTGTGTTGGAGTCTTTATCAGTATAGATTTAAACTTTCAAGAGAGAGGAAACACATCTTGATACACAGCTCTAAAAATGTAAGTAGAATGATTTGTTTTATAAAAGATAGACTGGTGTTAATTTTTAAAAATTTTAAATTTGCACATGATTCATCTTTAACCATTTGTTCGAGATTAGACTTAAATCTAATATCATGCTAATGGTTACTCTGTTTACTATGTTTATTATATTGTACATTTATAAAGATACTTGTACTTTTGGTATATAAATCGGCATTTATTTATTTTTCAGAACAATGAAAACAACTATAAAATGTATAAAGAACACCACAAGACTTGACAGATGATATTTTCCTGAAATTCCTATAAAAGTTATGATATGGATAACTCGTTGGCTTTTTTAAAGAACATCATATTCTTGTGGACTAAATTTGCGTTTTATTTCTTAATGAAGTTGCTTGTCGTGTAGTTTTGTCATTGTTCTATAAAGAATATGGCAGTTTGTTGTTTGATATGGTGATGTGACAAGCAGAAGGTTCGACCAATCAGCTTTTTCGGAGACACCTCTAATTGGAATTCGCTTTATTATGCATATGCACTTTTGCATAGTTTGCTCTAATGTTTTTCCCCCATTCCTTTGTGGACTTTAATTTCTTGGGTTTTATGTTCTTTTATCAAGTCACTATCCAAAACCCTTAAGGATAATATGGTAAAAATACAGTATAAAAACATGCCTTAATAACAGTTTAAAAACAGTACAAAATATGTTTATTAAATGTTTCGAAAAAACAAGTAAAAAACATTTAGTACAAACATTTCTGTGACGGTTTAAAATTATGTTATTTTTATATTTATTAAAAATGTTTAAGAAAAACATTTTTAAAAAATTTCAAGAAACAGTTTTTTACAAACGTTATAAAAACATTTCTGGCACTCCACAAATTTATGTTTTTAAAACATTTCTTAAAAATGTTTTCAGTCCTTTTAAGAAAATGTTTTAATAACATTTTTATAATGTTTTTGTGTTAGCTGGGTAGTTGATCATATCGTACTTCCATTTAGATTTGACAAATTTTTAAGGAGTAATGGGCATTTATCGACTTTGTTCAGTTTAGGTCATAGGAACACTTTGTGAGCGCAGCTCCTCTGAGACTGCTGAACGGATTTTAATGAACTTTTGTAGGATTGTTTGTCATGATATGTTGTTGATCATATCGCATCACCATTTTGATTCAACAAATTTTATAGGAGTTATGGGACTTAATCGATTTTGTTCACTTTATAGGTCATAGGAACACTTTGTGAACTCAGATTTTCATGAAATTTTGTAGGATGGTTAGTCATGATATGAAGGTAATCATATTGCAATGCCATTTTAATTATTAAAATTTAAGTACGTAAGTTTTCAACTTTAATGCTGCGGCGGGGGACATTGGCTACGCATAGCAATCTTATTTACCTGGAACGGTACAACTGGGTTTTTTCTGCTATTCCTCGACACAGAAAGACCGATTGATATATATATAACAACATCACCAATATCGGAGCATTATGAAAACATTAATATTAGAATTGTTACAACTTAAATTTAAGAAGTGATGTGCAACTATAAGTAACTTGAGTTTAAGAAGTGATGTGCAACTTCAAGTAAGTGATTTGTGTAGTCATGAATAGTTTTGAATCATCTTTTTTAGGGACGGACCACCAAGCTGTAGGATTCTATGCAACACTTTCACAACATTCAAATCTAGGACAAGAACAGACGATTCATTTCGACAAAACCATCACCGACACGGCTTCAAGTTTTAATAACAACACTGGTGTATTTACGGTGCCTCGCGATGGACTTTACCATTTTTCAACCACGATGTTTTCTACAGGAGGAACCGTTCACACAGAAGTGATGAAGAATGGTGAGGTCATTGGAAGGAATTATGGGTACAGCACCGGCGTTTCTGGAACCATGAATATGGTAGTCCAGTGTCGTAAAAATGACGTCATATTTGTTCGTCACATGCATGGTCTTGGTGGAGAAGCTCTTCATGGATCTGGGTATACTTCTTTTTCTGGTTTCTCCATTGATTAATAAAAACATCTTAATAAAGAAAGGTTTTATCGTATTCCTGTTTACTTAAGACGCCGTTACCTATTTTTTATGAACGTTATTTTAGACCGGACCCATGCGGTCTCCGGATGGTGAATAGGGCCACAGCAGCAGTCCACTAAATCTTGTTATGAAATATGACATCGGGTCAGGCTGCTTTGCTAAAAAAATTACTTGGATGTGTACCCCAGGCGGTAATGAATGTCATGGTCATAAGGCTATTTGTGTCCGTACAGTATCCATCATTCCTTATTACAAGGCAATAAAAAATCCAATCCCCGATTGACCTTTTGTCCCGATATCCTCCACGCAATTTCAGTTGACTGCATAAGTCCATAGACTAACCCGGCTTTGTCTGATGGGATTTTATAGTCGTGACTATAGGAGAATGCCCCTCTGCAGCGACTATAGCAGTAAAACTGCTAAAGACTCGCTATGTGTCATGGGTCGTCATGCCCATGACACACCACCGCCAGTGTAAGCTGCTCCATAATATCCTTTGTTATCGATAGATGCAGTGCACGTTTTCCACCACGGGGAGGTACTGGTTGGAATTCTTGAATACCTCCCGGCTTTGCGGTTGTAAATTTAATCATAACACTCATTACACTCATACACATCTTATTTTTTGTGATCAATCAACCATGAATTGAAAGGACATATCGTTATTTTTGTTTAATTGTCCATTGGTTTAAACGAACGGACAAACGGACCTGAACACTATATTGTTGTCTCGTCGTAGACGGGGCATTGAAACAATTTATATTAATAATTAACAAACCAGCTATTGGCAACTCAATGAACGTGAATGAAAATGAAAAAAAACATGAACTGCTTGCACTTCTGAAGCAGTATGGTTCACTTTCATTTATTTTGTTCGCGTTGTACGGTGTGTTTGAACGTGGTGTATGTATCTTCATGAGTGTCACTGGACATTTGGTTCAGCTGTATAAGGGGTATTATTGAATCGAACTTTATAAATTAGACCAAAATTTAGAAAAGAATTGGGATACGTGTATAATTTTCCTAAATTAGTAAATGCAAGAAAAGCTGTTATTTTCTAAACTTTCAGCTCATTCAACTTTTAAATCTTCTCCATCGGGACTTTTCAGATTACCCCTTTAAGTAGTTATGGCCCTTTAAAGATGAAAAACGGCCTATAGAATGAAAACCTATACAGACCGCGAAAAGCTGTTGCTTGTTTAAAACTTCAGCACAGTATCCATTATGTTGAAGAAGTCAGATGACCCCTTATAAGAGTGATGGCCCCATATTGAAAATACAAGATTTCCTGCCCTATAGATAGACAAAATAAAGAAAAGCTTTTGCTTGCTAAAATATTTTCGGCTAAATATGCTCTAAAGAGTCTCGTGTGTTAGTTTCGTCTATAAACTCTTTTTCTCTCAAAAATATGCACGTAACCATTTTCATTTTGACGTTATCTGAAGTCAGATGAGCTGATCCTTGAAAATCTCTTATTTGATTTACTAAATGCCTCTTTAACAGTATTTTAACGATGATCATTAGTGGAGTTAAAATCGGTGTTTAAGCTATATTGCAACAAAACCTCCGTTTACTTGTATCAAAGAAACAAAGATAAACTTAACGGAAATTTTACGAACAAAAACAGAAATTTCTTATTAGAAACAATAGGCTCCGTGGAGCCTGACTCGCTCACCTGACTTTGAAAATGCCTGAACTTTTAGTCTATCAGGCAAAAAGTTTTAAACAACATTTTTGACAGTTAAACCATCAAAAGTTTGATAAGGGGTCATCTGACAACATCGATTAATCTAAAGCATTAAAGCGTTAGAGCTCAATTAGCTGAACATTTTAGCCATCAAAGTTTTTTATTACTTTCTGCAGTTTTTGACTAACTTTAACTTAGTCAAAAAAGTTCTATAGACATTTAAGGGACCATAACTGTTCTAAGGAGTCAATAAAAATTTCCATCATATTGAGTTTTTGTAGGGCTAAACTAACTTAAAAATGTTGCAATTAAAATAGGTTTTTTTTTGCTTTTAAAGTTCCCAATACAATGTGAGAAATGTTTGGACTGGTCAATAAGGGAATAACTTCTAAAAAGGAATGGTCATACAACTTTGACCCTGTTAAATATTTTGTAGATCTTAATGTGCTTAACAATATGCAATTTAAATTTCTCAAATATCTTCTAAAGATTTTTAAGATATTGAGCTAAATAAGTGCACAATTTGGTGAGAAAAATGAAGAACAAGAGGCTCCCAGGAGTCTGAATCGTTCACCTTCCTTCAATGCATATTTTGTCTTGATAGGGCTACAAGTTTAATAAGGGGTCATCTAAAACATGAATAACTTAATGCCTTAAAGTGTTGAGTTCAATTAGTTCAACATTTTAGAAATCAAAAGCTTTTTATTTTTTCAACAGTTTACCAGCGATAAGGCTTTAAAATGTAATTAAGAGATTTAAGGGACCATTACTTCAATAAAGGTCCAATAAAAAACTACCATCATATTGAATTTGTAAGGGGCTTACTTACTAAACAGTTTTGTAACAAAGTTTTCCTCTAGCTTTTACGATTGAAAGGTTGTGAAAATGGAAAATTAGGACGCTCTAAGGGGAAGTACTCCTAAAAGTAGGGGTCAGACAACTTTGACCATATGACAGATTTTGTTGATCTTCATTTGCTTAACATCATGTAATTTAAATTTCTCATATATCTTTAATAGTTTTCGAGATATTGGGCTTAATAAGTACATTTTTTTTCTAAATCAAGAAAAAAGGCAACGACCTCTACATGGGTGGTTACACCTTTCTTCAAACTTTCAGGGCAGGTAGATCTTGAGGTCCTTAACACTTTTGTTTCCCATTAGAATTTTGATATCTGTCACCATTTTTGAGTCATTCGCGAAAAAACTTCAATTTACCCCTATATTCTATTCTTAGCCATGAAGGCTATATATGTTTTTTTTACAAATCAAAAAAATCAAACAACAGGTTTTTTGCACTCATGTCAATTATACTTAGTTTGGTTGCAATTAAACTGTTGGTGTAAGAGGAATTAATGAATAAAGACTACAAAAATGGTCAATTTTACGTTCTAGGGGGAATAAATCCGAAAAGGAACGAATCTTCAACGATTCTCCAACTTTGATCGTTTACAGGTTGTGAAGATCTTTGTGCGCCTAACAATATGTAATTCAATTTGATCAAATATCCTTTCTACTTTCCAATATATTGAGCTTAATTTGCGCAAAATTTGAAAAAAAATGCAGAATAAGGACAATAACTCCTACATGAGTCGTTGGATCTTCTTCAAAATTTCAGGGCATATAGATCTTGAAGTGCTGAACACTTTTTGCCTTTTAAGTAATTTGTAAATAAACTCAATTTACCTTTATATTCTATTTTAGCCAAGGCGACCATGTTTTTTTACGAATCGAAAATCCAAATGATAATTCTGTAGCAGATATACCAATAAACAACTGTACCAAGTTTGATTTCTCTGATTTCAGGAGAAATGCCCGCTTCGAATGGCCGGACGCAAAGTGGTGGCAATAGCTCACATGACCCTTCGGTTCAGGTGAGTTAAAAAGAGCAATAACATTGGTGGTTATATCTTCCTTTAATTTCAGGACAGGTAGCTTGTGAGGAGCTGAACACTTTAGCTTAATGTTACAGCTAGTGAAATGCTCAACGTTCCCTTTTTCCGTGTTCATTCTGTGTACCATTCATTTGGTGTGCGTGTATCGTTCATTCCGTTCGTCTATTGCAATTTTTTGGACACTCCAGGCATCCTGCATTTATTTCATTTGCACACGATTTTATTCGTTTCCACACGAACAACACATCTAAATTCGTTCTCAAACGATTCAAATCGTGTCCACACGAACGAGATTCATGTTTTTCGATATGAAACGATTACATGGTCACGTGAGATAGTGACGTAATCGTATTTGAACGAAGAGGGAAGTATTTATTTAAAAATGGTTGAAGTCGGAATGATTATTAATTTCATTATATTATGACCACAAAACTATTAATTTTGAGTAAATAAAAAGACATTTTTTTGTGATATTGTTGGCAAATCTCCAGGCAAACTTTCCATTTTCTCATTTTTACGTCTTATATAAAAATAACGTTTAATAGAATTTAAAAATGTATTTAATAAATAAATAATAAAACTAACGAAAAAATGAACATATTTGATAAACTTTATAAAGGTGTTAAAAATATATTAATAGTTTATAATGAATAAATTTTAAAGGTATCTGATAAATAAATATTAAAGATATTTAATAAATAAATATTAAAGGTATTAGATAAATAAATGTTTAATTAATAAATAAATAAATATTAAATGTAATGAATAAATAAATACTTAGTTAATAAATTAGTATTTAATAGATAAATAAGTAGTTAATACATATATAAATATTTAATAAATAAATATTGAGTTTATTAATAGATATTTAATAAATAAATATTAAATTAATAAATAGATATTTAATAAATAAATAAATATTTAATGATAAATAAATATTTAATAATAGATAAATATCTAATATTTAATATTAAATAAATAAATTGTTAATACTTATATAAATATTTAATAAATAAATATTGGGTTTATTAATAGATATTAAATAAATGAATATTAAATTAATAAATAGATATTTAATAAATAAATAAATATTTAATGATAAATAAATATTTAATAATAGATAAATATCTAATATTTAATATTAAATAAATAAATTAATGTTTAAAAAATGAATTAATAACTAAAAAAATATATATTAAAGGTACTAAATAAATAAATAAATAAATATCAAAGGTATTAAGAAAAGAAACAAAACTAATGAAAAATTAAATGCACATAATAATAAAAAGTACATATTTAATGAATTAAACATGGAAGTGCTCATTACTATATAAATAACGTGTAATAGATAAATATTATATATATATAAATTATCATTTATTTCGTGTGACCAATCAATACAGCCTTAATCGTGAGAACGATCGTATCGTGTGGACACGAAATGAAGGAATCAATTCTTGTGGACACGAAATAGGTTCGTTCATTTCGTGTCGACACGAACTTTAAAAGCGTTTTATCGTGTCACACGCAATGAACCGATTGGAACGATTCTGATCTATTTAAATCGTTCGTTTATCGTTCATGCCGTATCCGTGTTCGCACCGTGTCTGGTTCGTGCGAGAGGGAACGATGAACATTTCACTAGCTGTAATTATCTGTCACCGTTTTTGAGTTACATGTATTTAAAAAAACAAGACCAATCGATGTCTGGCCTTGTGTCGCATGGCAAAACGTTGAACCCTGTACGTTCTAGTTCCAATATGGACAGTTATTAGTTTTTGACACTTGCATCCTATGGTGGACTGACAAAGCATATTTGTCACATGCAACCCAATTTATACACTGACAATGAATATTTAGAAATAAAAATATTTAAGATCCTTATATCTAACAAGAATATAAAAACCACACACAAAACCAGACAAAAAATTGAAGTTCCTCCCTTTTGACCCTTAATTGCTTAACAGAAAAGGAGGGGTCAAGAAGAAATTTATCCTCCATTTCGTATGTAATATATGACAAAATCAACTTGCAAAAAAAATTTCTAAATCGTACCTCAAATAAAAAAGTAGGATTTTGCCCCTTTTGGGCCCCTAATTTCTGATGGGGACAAGAGGGGGTCCGTTAACAAGTTAACATTTTGCAAATTTCCCTAAAACATTTAACAGCCTGATAAAAATGACGAAAACAGTTAACAGCCATATAAAAAGAAAAACAGGTAACTTTTACCCAAAATGATTACACCTATGGCACGCCTTATTATATCTATTCAATTTCGAGATATCATATTTAGTTAAATAAGATATTAAACTAATTGAGATATCTTGATAACAAAATGAGATATGTTACTGACATTCTTTGAATTTAGAATTTAATTTTTTGTTTCCTTGTTTTAGTATTTCATTCCCCTGTGATTTTTATACCCTTTGAATTTTTGGAAAAAGCTAAACGTGCGATATTATGAAAATTTGTAGAACACCCCAAAAAGGTACTATTTTTTACTGTTTTATATGTCATATTATTTTCTTATTGTATGAAAACTGTAGGGTTGATCATTTGACTTTCATTTGTTTTATTTTTCTTTGTAGTTTTCACGTACACCTGCGAATTTTCTGTAATCTTTTTCCGACTTGCTGAAACTGATTTTCCTGCGAACCAATGTAACATTTGTATTTGAACTGAAAGAATTAACGAATTTGTAAGACGTTGAGTTATCTACGAAAGCCAGCGAACATAACAGTGAAAACTTTGTGTGTTTACATTTGACGTCCTGAGAAATTGCGCCCGAATGTATCCGTAGATGATCTAAACTGGAACCTTACAGGACATTGTAATCTACGCCTGGAAACGACCGTTTTTGTACAGAACATTGCTGATGATTTACAGACCTGGTATGAATGACAATTGTTCCTGTGACATGAATCTCATCATGCAAGAGACATGAACCTGTATATTACAATATCTGTTGATACTATTTATGAATATGCTGTCAAATTGTTATGAATATTATTCTTACTGTATTTTGAAACATTGTACTGTGTTCATTATTTTGAATTTATTTTATGCATATTGATACTTGAATCTGTATAATTTGTTCTTATACAACTTTTTCACATTGATTGTTCATTGAACCTATTGTGTATTTGATGATTTATGCTGATTGTTATATTTTGCATTGATACTATCCCATGTAAATTGCATAGTCCATTCATATTCAAACCCATAGTTAACTTTCATAATGGCTAATTCAGAATCAGAACAAACGCGACGTTCTAGTGAGAGAACACGTGTACCGACTGAGAAAGGTCTATTTTGGCAACTAGAAACTTTACAAACTAACTTAAGACGAGCCGTGTCGGCATGGAGGTCAAAATTTAGTGCATTGACAATATTGCTTAGTGACAGTAAAGATATTGATGAAATTCGGAAAGGTCGCGATGATTTAGGTGAATGCTTCAATGAGATTTCCAACATAACGAATCACATTAGACGTTTGATATCACAAAATCAGAGTATTGTAAACGAACATCCAGATCTTTTGCATGACATTGAACTAGAAATAAATCAGAAATATGAAGCTTACGAGACCGATAATTTGAAGTTAGTTACTGATATCAGTTATTGTTTACGTGATTTAGAAGACGAAAAGCAGGATGTTAAAAGCTTCCGTTCCACATCAAGGCGTTCAGAACGATCACATTTGTCTAGAACATCTCGTATAAGTAATTTGTCACAACGTTCAGACATCGCTATGAAAGCTGTTGAATTGAAAACGAAACTACGGTATATGGACTCAGAATCGAAAGCGAAACTAGAATTAGATAAAATTCAAACGAAACGTGAACTAGAAAGTACGGAAGCGAAACTTGAAGTACTGGAGCAGTCAACAGGAGGTTCAGTTTTAGACGAAGCGAAACGTACACTACCGAAAGTAGATATGATAGGAAAGTTTTTAGATCAGACTGATTATCGCCCAGTAGTTCGTGACAAATCACCGGAGGTACGTTCAAAAATCATCGAACCGAAGTTTCACGAGTCAGGCATTAAACCATCACCTAGTTTAAATCCGGAAGCTAGAGTATTTAAGCCGTCAGATAATGCACGAAAACAAGAACAATCGTCAGAGCACACATCTAAAAGGGTAAATACGACTAAGTCAATCGATGAGTATGCACCGGTACACGACAGAAACATTCGAAATGACGATATTGCGCGTTCTTCCGATCAGAAATATTCTAGTAACGATGTTTCCGATTTATGTAAGGATTTCGCCGAGCAAGTGAATCTCAGTCGTTTACCGCCACCGGAACCTCCGATTTTCAATGGTGATCCGCTGAAATACCCCGCATGGAAAGCTTCGTTTCAGACACTGATTGAACAAAAACGTATTCCAACTTTAGAGCGGATGCATTACTTAAGTAAATACGTAAGCGAATCTGTGCGCGAAGTTATTGAAAACTTCTTCTTAGTCTCTAGCGATGATGCCTATTCCGAAGCAAAAGCGTTACTAGATCAACGATACGGAGACCCTTTTGTAATTAGCAACGCATTTCGAGATCGACTAGAAAATTGGCCGAAAATCCCTTCCCGCGATTGTATCGGACTTAGAAAATTTTCAGACTTTTTGAAGCAGTGTTTGTCAGCAATGAACTCTATGAAAGTCTTAAATGTATTGAATGACGATCGTGAAAATCGAAAATTATTACTGAAGTTGCCAGACTGGCTAGTTACTCGGTGGGCTCGTGTAGTTAGTATGTACAAGCGAGATAATGCAGAATTTCCGCCGTTCAAGGTTTTTTGTGAGTTCATAGACCAGGAATCTAATATTGCCAATGATCCGGTGACATCGCTTAACTCTATTAAGACCGAACCGTCTAGTATGTCCAAGGTTGGAGAATCGAAGAACTTTAGTCGAAACCCGAATAAGAATCCGAAACCGTTTTCACCTAGACGAACCGCTTTAGCAACTTCAGCGCAGCCCGAGGCTGCCAAGTTCAAGACTTGTGTTTTTTGCGAGTTGAAAGGTCATAGTGTTAGCACTTGTAGACAATTTCTTGAGAAGTCCGTCGCTGACCGAAAGGAAATAGCGAAGAAAAAAGGTCTATGCTTTGGATGCTTGGAAACCGGACACTTGTCTAAACTATGTCAAAATTGAGCAACATGTAGTATTTGTTCTAAAAGACACCCAACTCCTCTTCACGGTGATCGAATTAAATCTGAGAAACTCGAATCTAGAGACAATAAAAATGAAACTGTTTCATCTCAATCGGGAGCGGTACTTTTGAATCATAGCAAAGCTGGAAGTAAAAGCTCAATGATTGTGCCTGTTTATGTTTCCCATTCAGAGAATCCTACTAGAGAAAAACTTGTGTACGCTTTATTAGATACGCAGTCCGATACGACATTTATTCTAGATGACACTCGACGCGCGCTGGGACTATCTGGAACTGATGTAAAGTTGTCTCTTTCCACTATGCATTCGGAAAATTCCGTAGTAGACAGTCGCAAACTTAAAGGTTTACAAGTTCGTGGATTCGATAGTAGCTTGACAATTTCTTTGCCTACCGTGTATTCACGCTCTATTATGCCAGCAAGTAAATCGCACATTCCGACAGCCGATATGGCCAGACGTTGGCCCGAGTTAGAACGAATATCAGATAAGCTGATGCCCGTGAAAGACATTGAATTTGGTTTATTGATAGGATATAACTGCGCTCGTGCCCTGACACCTAGAGAGGTAATTCCGACCGTTGAAAACGGACCGTACGCTCAAAGAACAGATTTAGGTTGGGGCATAGTAGGTGTTGTAGATCCCAATTATGTTGAAGACGATTCCGCTGGATACTCGCATCGCATTATTTCTCTCGAAGTTCCTAATGCCGTAGCAACCGATTACGCCGAGAATGCTTCAGTCCTTTATTGCTCTAGAAACTGTGTCAAAGAACTACGTCCGATCGAAGTAAACCAACTCTTTGAACTTGACTTTTCCGATCGCCATCTGAATAAACCATCTTTGTCCGTAGACGATAGACGCTTTCTTGATGTGCTATCCGATAGTATTAAGAGAGATGGAAAGCATTACGAAATGCCTTTACCGTTCAAAGGTTCAGATCCTACGTTACCGAATAACAAGTCTTTAGCGATTCAAAGATTGGAATGTTTGAAAAAGCGGTTCCGCAAGGATATCCGATATCGCCCCGACTATTTTAAAAGTATGACTGATTTGATCTCTAAAGGATTTGTAGAGAAGGTAGAAACGACGAACAGTGAAAACGCGTGGTATATCCCACACCACGGGGTTTACCACCCCCAAAAACCAGAAAAGATACGTGTGGTTTTCGACTGTAGCGCGAGATATCAGGGAGAATCATTAAATGACCACCTGCTGCAGGGACCAGATTTGACTAACTCTTTAATAGGCGTATTATGCAGATTTCGACAAGAGCAGATCGCAGTAGTTTGTGACATCGAACAAATGTTTCTGCAATTCAGAGTCAAACCTGAGCATCGCCATTATCTACAATTTTTGTGGTGGGACGATAACGATTTAACAAAGGACCCGTGTGAATATCGAATGGCAGTACATTTATTTGGGGCCGCGTCCTCCCCTGGTTGTGCGAACTTTGGTCTGAAACAGATCGCGAATGATTATGAACACTTGTACGGTTCTGAGGTTGCCGACTTCATTCGGAAAAACTTCTACGTAGATGATGGTTTAAAATCCGTTTCTAGTGTTGAATCCGCTGTACATTTGATTGAGAATAGTAAGCAGTTATGCGAAGAAGGCGGTTTGAGACTTCATAAGTTTTGTTCGAATTCGAAGGAAGTTATTAAGCGAATTCCCGTTGAAGACCGCGCAAAGGACGTAGCGAACATCGACCTTTCAGTTGACAAACTTCCATCCACTAAGACACTTGGTGTTCAGTGGTGCGTCGAATCCGATACCTTTCAATTTCGTATTACGTTGAACAATAAACCGTCGACGAGAAGAGGTATTTTATCAGTCCTCTCTTCAGTTTATGATCCTCTCGGATTCATATCACCTGTGATTTTGATCGGGAAGCGAATTCTTCAAGAATGTTGTAGCGATGGACATGATTGGGACGACACCTTTCCGGAAGCGATTGTTCAACAATGGGACCATTGGCGTAGAGATATTCATCATTTAGCGAATGTTAACATACCGAGATGCGTCAAACCGGATGACTTTGGAAACATTACGAACTGTGAAATCCATCATTTTTCGGATGCCAGTACGTCAGGTTATGGTCAATGCTCGTACTTAAGACTGATTGATGAAAACCGAAACACGCATTGTTCACTTTTAATGAGTAAAGCGAGGGTCGTACCACGAAAACCGATCACGATTCCGCGTCTAGAATTATCGGCAGCGGTTACATCAGTGAAAATTAGTTCTCTGTTGGCACATGAGCTAGAGTATGACAACCTTACCGAATGGTTCTGGACAGATAGTAATATAGTTCTTGGATATATCTCGAATGAAAGCCGTCGTTTTCATGTTTTTGTCGCCAACAGAGTCCAGGAAATTCGCGATAGAACGAATCCGGAGCAGTGGAAATATGTGGACACGAAAAACAATCCGGCCGATATGACTTCACGAGGCGTATTTGCAGAAGAACTGATCAGCAAGGACATTTGGTTTAAGGGACCTGACTTTTTGTGGACGAATGAACCATTCCCTATCGACGATTCGAAACCGAATGTTGATCCTGCTGACCCAGAAGTTAAGAAAGTTTCTGTTCGTTCGACTAAGGTTTTGCCAGAGCAGGATACGATTATTGATCGTTTCGAGCAGTTTTCTGACTGGAATAGACTCAAACGAAGTATAGCGATTATTTTGAAGTTAAAAGATCGTTTAACATTAAAATCTGATACGAAAACCGAATCTGTTCTTCCGATAGTAGTAGAAGACATGCGACGTGCGGAACTCGAAGTTATTAAACTTATACAAAACAAAGTGTTTAAGGAAGAAATGGACATTTTACGGAAGTATAAAGTAGATTCGAATGACAGAGAATTCGTAAGAACACGAAATGTAGCGATGAAACAGAAATCGTCACTGTACAAACTCGATCCGTTCATAGATGAATTTGGTATTCTTCGAGTTGGAGGCCGTATTCGGCATGCGAATTTCAGCGAAAACTTGCAACATCCGATTTTGTTACCAAAACAGTCTCACATTACTAATTTAATTGTGCGATATTTTCACACAAAAGCTCAACATCAAGGTCGAGGAATTACTATGAACTTGATCAGATCTAGTGGATTTTGGATTATCAACTGCAACTCTGTAGTTTCTAGCTATATTTCGAAATGTGTTACTTGCCGCAAACTACGTAGTCCACCTCAAGTTCAGAAAATGTCAGACTTGCCATCAGACAGACTTCAGTGTGCTCCGCCATTTACTTATTGTGGCGTCGACTTGTTTGGACCTTTTATTATCAGAGAAGGACGTAAAGATCTTAAAAGATACGGTGTGCTATTCACATGTTTGTCTTCTCGAGCGATACATTTAGAGACAGCTAATTCATTAGACACCAGCTCCTTTATTAACGCTCTCCGAAGGTTTATTTCGCTAAGAGGACCCGTTCGACAATTGAGATGCGACCAAGGCACAAACTTTATAGGAGCCGACCGAGAATTTCGAAGTGAAATTAGTGACATGAACTTGGATCAAATCCGTCAGTTTCTACGTGGAGAAAGCTGCGACTTTATTCAGTTCAAGATGAACGTTCCGTCAGCCAGTCATATGGGTGGTGCCTGGGAAAGGCAAATTTGTTCTGTGAGAAATGTTCTTGCAACGTTACTTTACCAACTTGGTACACAACTTGACGATGAATCGTTGCGCACCTTAATGTCAGAGGCCGCTGCAATCGTAAACAGCCGACCACTCACTGTAAACAATCTTAACGATCCACTTTCTTTAGAACCATTGACTCCAAATCACCTCCTAACGATGAAAACTAACATTATCTTACCTCCACCTGGACATTTTCTACGAAACGACGTTTATTCTACAAAGCGATGGCGTAGAGTTCAATTCATAGTTAATGAGTTTTGGTCACGTTGGAGAAAGGAATTTCTTTCGGCTTTACAATCAAGACAAAAGTGGGTTGCTCCGAAGAGGAATATGAGTGTAGGCGACATCGTTATCGTGAAAGACGACAACGCTCCGAGAAATCTTTGGCATTTAGGCCGAATCATTAAAACGTACCCGGAGAACGATGGACTTGTCCGCAAAGTTAGACTTATTGTTGGAACTTCGAACTTGGATCGAAATGGAGTGCGGAAAACCAAACTTTCAGAATTTGATCGTCCAATACATAAGCTTGTGTTACTGAAGGAGACCGAGGAATTCCCCACCGAAGAGCCATGATTTGACTATGTTGTATAACAATTTTTGTAAAATTTTTAAAGATCAAAATTTTGAGGAGCCATGTTACTGACATTCTTTGAATTTAGAATTTAATTTTTTGTTTCCTTGTTTTAGTATTTCATTCCCCTGTGATTTTTATACCCTTTGAATTTTTGGAAAAAGCTAAACGTGCGATATTATGAAAATTTGTAGAACACCCCAAAAAGGTACTATTTTTTACTGTTTTATATGTCATATTATTTTCTTATTGTATGAAAACTGTAGGGTTGATCATTTGACTTTCATTTGTTTTATTTTTCTTTGTAGTTTTCACGTACACCTGCGAATTTTCTGTAATCTTTTTCCGACTTGCTGAAACTGATTTTCCTGCGAACCAATGTAACATTTGTATTTGAACTGAAAGAATAAACGAATTTGTAAGACGTTGAGTTATCTACGAAAGCCAGCGAACATAACAAGATATCTTATATATAAATTGAGATATCTGATCTATTAAATAAGATATCTTATATATTAAATGAGATATCTTATCAAAATGTTTATAAAGATATCTTATCAAAATGTTTATAAAGATATCTTATTAAATATATAAGATATCTTATTTGAAATATAAGATATCTCTATTAATTTATAAATTATCTTATTAACTATATAAGATATCTTAGTTAATTGGTTATAAACATATCTTATTTAATTGGTTATAAAGATGTCTTATCTAATATCTAAGATATCTCTATTAATTAATACGATATCTTATAAAGTATGTATTATAAAGATATCTGTATAAAGAAGTAAGATATCTTTATAAAGAAGTAAGATATCTTATATACTTTATAAGATATTTTAGTAATTAATAGAGATATCTTGTAAACTAAAAGAGATATCTTATAAACTAATAGAGATATCTTATTTACTTTCAAATTAAATAAGATATCTTATAAAAATCAAAGATATCTTTTTACTTAATAAAATATCTTGTTAAATAAATAAGATATCTTCAAATTTGAATAAATATAAAAACGGCGTACCATATGCACCGGTTTTTAAGATCAGTTTACATTTATTAGAGCAAGAATTACAAGGTTTAAATTCTAAAAATATGAAAAAGAGAAATGAGGCTTCTGAACTTCGGGAATCGTAGTTTCTCTTTTACCACAATTTATCATGTGAGTTCATTCATTTAAAATGTTAAAGTATATCATATATTGGTAAACAATTGACCGGGTAAGCAAAGTCGTATAATAATGTCATTCAAATATAGTGGGCCCATTCCATATTCCAGAATTAAGCGATTGGGGTAATTGTTGCAAAGTTCGACATTTTAGCTGTTTCCAAACGTGGCCGCCTGTTTATTGGGGAGCAACAGCAATCTAATTCCCACTTTATATATAGCATAATCCAAATTAACTGTTTATACCCGCGTTTTGGTATTTGTAATTTTGAAACCATTAGGCGATAACCCCTGCTGGTGGACCAGAGGTCCCGAGGAAATCACAAGCCTGGTCGTCAGACTTGTCTGACACGATTTACCATAAAATTTCTAATATATTTGTTGCTAAAATTTCCTCTTTTTAAATTCAAAATTGTTTAAAATACCAGGTTTCTTTCCTTGTAATGCACGTGGTCGATATCCTCGGTGCTGGATTTGGCTTCCTTGTTCGAACGTTTTGGTTTTTTTCGTTTTCAACATTTTGGAATTTGACCTTCCAATGTTTCGATTCAAATGCTACTGATGAGAGGTTACTCCTTGAAATATCGATACATAGCATAATCCAAATTAACTCTTTATATCCGCGTTTTTGGTATTTGTAATTTTGAAACCACTAGGCGATAACTGCTGCTGGTGGACCACAGATCCCCGAAGGTAATCACAAGCCTGGTCGTCAGACTTGTCTGACACGATTTATCATAAAATTTCTAATATATTTGTTGCTGAAATTTCCGCTTTTTAAATTCAAAATTGTTTAAAACACCAGGTTTCTTTCCTTGTAATGCACATGGTCGATATCCTCGGTGCTAGATTTGGCTTCCTTGTTCGAACGTTTTGGTTTTGAGTACTTTTCGTTTTCAACAGTTTTGAAATTTGACCTTTCAATCTTTCGATTCAAATGCTACTGATGAGAGGTTACTCCTTGAAATATCGATATATAGCATAATCCAAATTAACTGTTTATACCCGCGTTTTGGTATTTGTATTGTTTTTCATGGTTTTGATGTAAGCATGTGTTCATTTTTATAGATGCCGAGCGTAGTGATGCTAAAAAAAAGGTCTTTTTGACCATAATAAGTATACTTAACTCAAAACTAAATGGAGTAGAGAGCTGACATTTTACAAAATTATTCAAAAGCATGTTTTTATTTCCAATATTTTTGTCAATCAATCCCATATTTAGGGGAAAGCTGAGATTTTTTTTACGAACACGATTTTGTAGATTTTCAACATTTTGACAATATTTAGAAAATTTTAAGCTAGAACAAATAAATTCATTGTAGAATTGATATACATGATAACTTGAAAATAAAAATAATTAAAAAGATCTAAAAACGTTTTCGTCATTATATGCACCCTTTCCAAAACCTGGGTCTGAGGAGAAAATATCCAAAATTGGAACATATAGATTGATTGGATATAAGCTAATGTGTGAGTGTGGCTTATAACTATAGTTAGTAAAAATTTGGGTAGGACAAGGGGCTTCTGACAAGAAAGATAATTATGCTTCCTTAGAAAATATAACTTATATAATTGATCATGATTAAATATTTTTCACTCGGATACAAAATATTAACATAGTACAGTTGAAACGGCTAGACCTTGCACATCTCAAATATGGGGAAATATCTATGTTTAATACTATACTGACAAAAATTTTAACAGAAATTGTTTAATAGCATAAATAAGGGAAACGGGGAATGTGTCATGAGACAGTGACCCAAAGGGGGGCACTAACATTCTTTTTTTATCTCTTTGTCCCACAGTTTTGCCTTTTTTTTTGTTATGAAAATATTTGTTGAAAGAAATGGAAAGCAAGCAAAATAATTTGGGGGGACAAATGGTTGGAAGCTTCTGCATTAAAAATGCGTAAAATTGCCCATTGTCCAAGGTTGTCCTTCTAATATAGATTTCAATTTATCAAAGTTGTATTTTTAGGGGAGGTCAAAATGGATCTCTAGCTAGCGCATGCACACCATACCACCTCCAAATTTTATTAGAATGCTGCATGGAATAAAAATTAAATTGAACTTGTTTTCCTGTGTCCACTAAAATACAAGCTACTTAATTATTGTGATTTACATGTGTGTGTTTGGCCATTGTGGTGCTAAGTATATAAGTATATTTGTGTGGAGTTGCCGAGCAAAAATCCAGAGCTACTTGTAATTAAAAAATTACCTCGTAAACAACATTATAAAAATAACAGATAACAGCATTTTCATGATGCTCATAACATTCAACAACAAAATTATTTTTAGGATAACAGATAACAGCAAAGGGTTCAAAAACAGATAATAGTCTTTTATTTAAAAAAAACAGTTCACAACTTGGAAAAAAATGCCCAAAACACGTTAACAGAAAAGATCCTGCCCCCTCCCCATTTCTGAAAAAAAACAAAAGGGGAGACCTAAAAATTCATGCCAATCAATAACTTAATGGTAATGAACATTATTGAAAAATAAAATATCATTCAGTCGACCAGAACTAAAGTTATTGTGGAAAACTAATAAAACTTTCATTTTTAGCCGCCCCTTTTTGGCCCCTAATTTCAAAACGAAAAAAGAAGAGACACCCAAAATTATCCCCATCCTTCCTTTTATTGTAAGTAACATTTACTGTAAAGTTTCATGTGGGCCTGGACGGGACGGAACTTTTGGAGCACGGGAAAGAGGGGGCAGAAGAAGGGAGAGAGGGGGCGGGAGAAAGGAGAAAGAGGGAGGGAAGAGGGAGAAAAAAGGCTACTTCTTGTCCAGCCCCCATAAGATTTTTTAATTGGTATTCGCTTGACTAAAACGGGAACAGTTTCCGGATACGACACCTTTTCAGTCCGGAATCTCACGAGTAACGGTCTCAGTCTTGTATTATTTTTCCCATAGACTTCTTAAGTAATCCTATAATTTTAAAAAGAAATAGTTTAAATGATTCAATACAACTTTTGCTATATTTTTTTCAATAAAGGAAGTGTCAAAAACATTTTAAAGGGTGGGCCGAAAAAAAGTCACACGAAGATAAGAAAACCATAGTTGGTTGAAATAAAAATAGTTTTCTTCCTACTTTCACTTTATCTTCCATTTCAAAAATACCCCCTTTTCATGAGAACTTTCTTATTTAATAATGCAATTTTTACATTTCAAAAAGTTAGTGATGTCAAAGTTTGGTGTCTTACCTTCAATTTTAGCCAAAAGTTAGAAAAAATACATGAAAAGTAATGCTGCAAACGACTCAGGGAAAAGGCACTATATTTAATAGCCCCTATGTTTTGACGCCCACCCGCGCAAGAACTTTTAATACAAGACTGGTACCTAACAATGAAAAATAAAATTAGGATTACTCGCCTTATTGTTACTCGCAAATGGAAAGAAATGATAATGTCGCAAAAACAAAAACATTGTAAATCGTAAATATTGTACATTTCATGAACGGCAATATACAAAGAAATTATCAAAAAGGCGCATTTTACCAATAATGTATTATTTTCCTTGTGCATTTCAATTGTTGCCGTAGATTATAATAAGATCTTTATACTATCATGGGCTCTAGCTCAAGAGTTAGTATGCAGTTACCACTTTTCACAAAAGATCAAATAACTGTTCATTATGTCCGAAAAAATGGACCACGAGAAAAGGAAGAGGGTAAGTAACAATGATTAAGGCACAAAAAATTTGTTTTACTGCAATATAAATTTAGAAGAAATTATATAAGTCCGCCCGTCACACAAAGTATATGCAACCTATAGCTCAAAAAGTACAATTAACAAATACGGCTTTCAAACTTTGCAGAGTGTTTAAATACAGGAAAATGTGAATTCTTTCTCCTTTTTAACGAATTTAATATAAAATTTACAAAAAAGTTTTTCGTTGCGGGAGTCATTTTCTGCGAACTCAATTTTAGGATGATGATGCCGCAGTCAGCATGTAACTGGTCTTGTTTCTTTTTACAGCCATGTTGAGTTGGGCACTAAAGGATGTCGTTAACGTTAGAAACCTTTTGGAAGGATGAGGTTTAGATGTAGAGACCGGTATTAGAGACACCAACACCATCAATATAAAGATTTTAGACGAATAGGTATGTTGACGAAGTTGATACTGTCACATTTGAGGGGTAGTTCGTCGTCTTTAGTACATAACTCTATACATGATTTATGGTGCAAATATGCTTATTAGAAATAGCCCACCCCTTCGAATTTTTTTTCGATAGGTGATTCTCATAGCTCACAGGGAAGAAATTTAAATGTTTGCTTGTGTCTTAGGTTTAGCTCTATGTCACTTGTTACTTTGAATATTATTATGATCAAGTTGGTGTACACTTATGTAGTTGTTTGATGGTATAGAGATATTGGTTTATGTCGTCGAAATCCTTGTTTTCTTTTTCCTAGGCAAGATGTTACTCGTTGCAATGATTTTTGGTGTCAAGGATTTATCCTTGCACTTACTAGAAAGATTTATAGTAGTGGTCCTGTAAACACAGCTTGACCGTTGATAGTTACGATAACGTAACCCTTACTCCGTTAATCTCCGTGAGGGTTACGTTATCGTAACTAGGTCGTTGATATTAAGTTGCCAATCTGTAGATGTAATGTGTCTACGTTTCGGTTGATTTTGTGTTTTTTCATGTTTTGCGTTTCTTCATGCTGTTTTCGTTCGTGTTTACTGGTATTGTCGTTGCCCTTTCGGACTTTTGACACTTGACATTCACCGAAAAAAAGGTAGGTAAGAGCTTGAGTTTTTATTTCGACATTCTGGAATCAAAGTTAATATGAGATGTTTGTCGTATATGGATAGCTTATTGGACGCTTCGATTCATGCACGGAAAAGATGCCCTTGTGTCCGCCAAGTAGTGCACCACATAGGCTAGATTTTCCGCCCCTATCAACCTATCCCCTTTTCCTGTGGTCTTGAAAAATGATTGTTCCTTTGTTTCTGATCCCAACCCATATTTGTCATGAAGCAAAGAGGCACCAAATTGGCATTGGAGCGTCACAAGTCCAAAAGGGCAACGACATTACCACAAAAAAACGAGAACAGCACGAAGAACACAAAAAACAGAAATCAATAACTAACGCGAGCTCAAGTCGTAACTCAGGTACCCCGGAGGAGTTAGCAGTGCGTGCTTACTACAGCACACCCGACCCATTGCGCTACCAATTTCCAATTCAGTGTATCAAATCCGGTAAAGGAAGACAAAACAAAAGCCTTTGACAAACCAACATCTGCACTCCTCTGAGAGATCGAAATCTCATATTTGTCTATGAGCGCATGAGTCGTCAGTAAAATTTCTTGAATGAAGACAGCAACCGAAGAACAATATGATCCTGTGTTAGCAATTTTTGTGTCAGATGTGATAATCTTCCAAGGAAATAGATGTAATCCCCGCAAGCCCTGGAGTAACGAATCAATTGTGATACGTAAACTCCATAAGCTGAAGCGGAAGGAATGTTGCTGTTCAAGAAGGAAAAGTTTGTCATCATTCATGTTCATTTTATCACCCATTTCATGTTCATCGCCATAATGTACATAGTGTTACAAGGGCGTTTAACACCATCTTACTCTTCGGAGACGATGCCGAGTCCATGCATAGCGCTATCAAGTTTGTGTCGTGTATCTGCATTTCTATTGATCTGTTGAGCCAAAATTAATTTTTGTATTGCCTGTGACCATGCTGTTGGCTAGCTAATGTTCTGTAATATCAAAGGAGATAATTTGTTTACGATTTCATAATTCTTTTGGTCTTTCTTTGTTTATTTTGATTTCTGAATTTGAGGTCAAGGAATGAGATCATGTGTGCATTATTCAATATGCTTGTTATAATGAACTTAAATTCAATTTAATTTCTCAGTACCTTTTCTTAGTTAGTTACCAGTTAAAAAAATTGATTGTAATCCAACATTTTATTAGATAATCATGCATGACTGTTTTCTCAATATTGATCTATGTGTATGACGTCCCTGCTTCTATTCATCTACAAAATAAACGGATAGTAATTGTTATCTAGAACAAGAGGCTCACAGGAGCCTGAATCGCTCACCTGACTTAAATGCCGGAATTATAGGCTATTTGACATAGAAAGGGTCATAAAGTTAACAGAATTTTGATGTTCTAAGGGGAATGACTCCTAAAAAGAATGGTCATGGATCCTGTAACAAATTTTGTAAGTCAATATTTTCAAAGGAGTAGAGCCACGAAGGCCCGAAAATGGCCCAAAAATTCAACTTTGATATATCTGCTTGTAGTTGCTGCATTAGTGTTCATAAGTCTTTATATTTTAGGAATTTCAATAATTTTTCCTTCAATTATTTATCAGAAAAGAGAGTAGTGAGGTTAAAAATAGACTATTTTGTGAAAAATAACAATTTGTGACAGTTTTCCTTGATTTTCATGTATAAATTAGCGAATATGAAATGGACCACACCTATTTTATGCTAGAAATGTGTATTATGATATCATAAATAAATTATAAAAAAATTACGATGGTCGAGGAATGTGGCCAAAACTAATTTTGACGAAATATGCAATTTGCAGTTGTTGATTGATATTCAGATTTTGTGTTTCCATGTTTTACATGTTGTCTGTTTTTGTCCCGTTCTTGTTGGTGTTTACTGGTTTTGTCTCTGCCCGTTCAGACTTTTGACATTCGGATACCCCATTGGTACCTCTGCTTCTTTCAAGATAATGAGTTTAAATTGCAAATTTGGAAAAAAAAATCCGAAAAATGGCAATAACTCCTACATGGGTTATTACTCCTAATTGGATTATCTTGAAAATTTCAAGGCAGGTATATCTAAAAGTACTGAACATTTTTTAAGTTATTAGCAAAAAAAAATACAATTAACCCCTATATATGTTCTATTTTTAGCAATGACGGCCATATTATTTTACAAATCAAAAATCCAAACAACGGTTTTGTAGTTCAAATGTTGATGAACGACTGCACCAAGTTTGGATGTATGGTGTTAGACAAGTTCACGATTTTATTGTAATGAGGAAATGCTGTAAAAATGGTCAATTTTGACGTTTTATGGGGTATAACTCCTAAATGGAACATCCTACAGCATTGACCCTATTACATTTTTGTAGATCTTGACGTGCTGATCACTTTTACACTATGACAGATTTTTGATTAACCGTTTTTAAGTTATTTGGAAAAAAACTGTAATTTGACCCCTATGAACGGCGGTCATATTTTTTTACGAATAAAAAATCCAAACGATGGATTTGTACACATAATGTCATTTAACAACTGTACCAAGTTTGGTTGCAATTGGACTTATGGTATCGGACAAGTCAATGTTTGAAAATTATTAACAGACGACAAAGACGACGACGGACGCCAAGTGGTGGAAAAGCTCACCTAAAAACAGATTTTTTAACCGGCAGCTGAATAAACCGGTTCAAACATGTCAAAATAAATGTCCCACTGATTATTATTTTTCTTAAACGAATTCATCGTATTACAAAACTTATTGCTTGAAAGTTTGTTGTAAATGATATACATACACCTATACTGCTTGTCTCTTTCCGAAAAACGCAGGCGCCCGCTCGGTGTCATCTACAAATTTTAACGATTGTTTTAATATCAAATGTACTCGAACATAAGGCACGGACCATTTGATTTTCTGGGGGGGGCCTGGGATTTTACCCTGAGCCGGGAAATTTTTTTCGCCCGCTTTGCGGGCCAGATTATTTTTTTCACACACATACTAAGCAAGAAAATTTTGTTGGCAAGATTATTTTTTTTTCAATTGGCAAGATTGAAACCAGGTTATTTTTTTCAACCTAGGTGCTGGCCAGATAATTTTTTTTTACAAAAATCAGGGCCGGGAAATTTTTTTCAAAAAAATCCCAGGCCCCCCCCAGAAAATCAAATGGTCCGTGCCTAACGTTAAACATGTCAAATGGCTAGACTAAACAAATGCTACAAGATCTAGTTGAAGTCATTGTAAATATATTTTTTGGCTTTCGTGTTTTGTTTGTTCAAATCTTATATCATAGCGGTGTTCCAATTTTTCGACCCCTAGCGTGTCTGATGAAGGTTAGTCCAGGAAAGCGCTTCACAGGGATTGAATGGTTTTGTTTGTCATTCATAGAAATAATAAGCTCCCGCCATTTTTTTTGCTTGAGTATACGTACTATGATGCATTAAACCGGGGTAGGTATAAGCTAGTCAACATATCCGCACCCAATGGCACGGAATGCAAAATTAATTTTCTACTTTGTAATTTGTATTTCTAAAATTAAAATACGTAAATATTATATTAATAAGAATATTTTGAAATATTTCTAGCTATAGAGATGCATGTAAAGATTTTTTTAATGAAAACGCTATATATTTCATTGACGTCATAATTGTTCAAAACAAAATTACAGAATGGCGGGAAACTTTCATTCAAATTTTCGTGGAACAACAAGCGTATTGTACATGACAACTAAATAAATATTCTGCCGAAATATTTCGGCAGTCATAAAATTATAAATATTCCATGTTGTGTCTTGAGCAGTATATGACATTGTTTCTTCTCTGAACATTACATTCGAAAATGAAAGTAGAAACTCTTTAAAGGTGCCCTCTATGACATCCGGTTCTATCGTCTATATTAAGCATGTATTATGACGTCATCTTTAGTTTGATAAAATAAAACCACTTCCTCGTTCTGTTTGCAGGTGTGGTCCTTTTCAAAACCATGCAGATGCTGTTATTAAAGAAATAAGGGGACATTCGACAACCATTTGATTCTGAAAAGGGGAGGGGTCTTTTCCGCCGTTTTGTGCCGCCGAGATTATTTATTTTTGATATACCATACTAGTAAAGAATCTTGGGACACTAAACGGGGTATAATAAGAGTGTCGATTTCAAATTTTAATCAACCATTCTGACCACGGCTGAATCATACTTCTTTGACCCAATTCATTTTTACCTTGGAAGTAGAGGCCAGATTATTTATCTAATTCTTTTGCGACACGATTATTTATTTACAAGAACTGCCACTCACCCCCGTCAAAATCAAATATGTCATCCCCTAAAATATATCTGCGGGAGCTTATCAGGTTGAACCTGCATCATATTATCAATATGTGGATTCTTTCTTTTTGGCACATATTCCATATTCTTTCGTTTTAATATATGATAACGGAAACCACGTTAGATGTTTACAATATAGTTGTCTCGTGCGGGGCCTATGCGTCAAATAGGTCAACAGCAAAGTCTAGCTTGTCTTAAGATACGACCTATGGGTTTGGGATTCTTACATCGGATTAGTGCTCAGCCCGCAGAGCGACCAAATGTGTACACTAGAATAGGATGGCCCTCATCTGTGGGGTTGTCAGGTCTATAATTTCAGAAATCCTGACCACTGACCATAGTAGGCCAACGTGTGTAGGTGTAGAGTGTCCCACTGCATGTTAATTATTAAAGGATGGTCAAGCACCACATACGCTAAAATTTCCATCCCTATCCACTTCTCCGCTTTATCAGTAGTCTTCACCCCGTGTGTGGGTGGAGAGTGTCCCACTGCATGTTAATTATTAAAGGATGGTCAAGCACCGCATACGCTAAAATTTCCATTCCTATCCACTTCTCCCCTTTATCAGTAGTCTTCACCCCATCCCTTTATTTCCCATCACCATTTTATATTCACGTTATCAACACATAACCGTGGAAACACATCAAAGCTATAAATTATCTGTTTAAATTTCAAAATTGTCTACACCATCCCTAGACGTAGATTGATGATTTTAGTTATAACTTGGGAACTTGGTTCCCAAGTTTGGTATTTTTGGATTTACTATTTAATATTCCTCAAAATCATATACTGGTAACCGTTGGCTTTTTCAATATTTGGGAAGAGCGCCTTTGATGAGTCTTGAATAGACGTAGCGTGCTTTAGGCCTAGCAAAATTCAAGTCTGAAACCTTGATGTAATTTTAATTTCATTCATTATCATCGCCTTTATAAAACTTATATAGTGTTACAAGGGCGTAAAAGTCAACCCACTCTCTCGTTACAATTCAGATTTATAATTATGTAAAAAATTATTTTTTACTTATACATCACCTCGCTTGCCGAACCTTCGCTTAGCTTCATCTACAAAGTGAAAAAAATGTAAGGGTTTTCTTCTTCAAACTCTTTGCTGAGAGCAACTCGACCTTAACTCTCTTTATATCTGTACAATATTGCTATTTTACATAACTCGGAGGGCGACAAAACAAGTGCGTTCAATGAAAATGACGTCATCTGTTCCAAAGTTCCAGAATTTCAAACTCATTTAGTAAATCATTTTTTAGTAACGAGACCCAAAAAGGTTATATTAACTGGACTGATGCAGAAACTATTACTGCTCTAAATTATTTGTTAGATAATATTTACATTTGTTTCGTTAAACAAATTTATCGCCAAATCATTGGTATTACTATGGGTACCAATTGTGCGCCACTTATAGCTGACCTTTTCCTATACTGTTTAGAATCACAATTCATAGCTAAATTACAAAAAGACCCCGACAAACAGAACCTAATCGAAACTTTTAATAATACTTTTAGATAGTTGGACGACATTCTTCACTCAACAGTCCTTCATTTTTTAATTTTGTTACAGATATATATCCTTCTGAATTAATTTTGAACAAATCTAACGTCACCGGTTTTTCGATTTAGATTTAAGCATTATTGACGGAAAATTACAAACCAAAGTATACGATAAACGCGACAACTTTACCTTCCCTACCATAAATTTCCCTTTTCTTGAAGGAGATGTTCCACTAGCGCCGTCATACAGGGTTTACATTTCACCGTTAGTACGATATGCTCAGATCTGCAGTGGTGTTACTGGTTTTAATCATTAAAACCGTTTTATTACTGAAAAATTATTAAAACAAAGTTATCGATACCACAAGTTAGTAAAATCTTTATCAAAATTCTTCCACAAGTATCGATCTCTGATTGAAAAATCTAATTGTACACGTCGATTTCTTATAGTGAAAGGAATATCAAATTCTGAATTTTATTGTAATGTTTTTTTATAAAGCTTACAAGTTTTAAAATTAATCCATTGGAAATGAAAATTGGCTTACAAATTTATTACGCAAAGGATATGAATTAATGAAATATTTTTGTTAAATCTTTGAATTCAGGAGGCTGGGCGTTCTAAAACAGAGCATCTTTTACAGTCATCTTGCAAATTTTTAGCCTATATTTCAGTTTTAAAGACTTGTTACAGCATAAATGATGTAAAAATTTCTGGTATGTTTTCTTCGTTTTGTCTTTTTTCTTGGACACTGAGATTGATCTTCCCAGTAGGGTAGAAAAAATATTACCTTTATTTACAAATAAACAGATAGTATATGTAGTAAGGGTGTAAATGTTTGCTGACGAAAACTCGAACTAAACATAGATTGCTGGTTTAGTTGAATTAAATGTGTGATAACGAAAACCAAGTTAGTTAAAAATACAGTTCAATAAGTATAAAATGTATTTGCAGTTAAACATCACCTCGCTTGCCGAACATGGCATTCTCGGACATCCGTTTACATGGTTTAGCTTCATCTACAAAGTAAACAGAATGTAAGGGTTTTCTTCAAACTCTTTGCTGAGCAACCCGACCTAAAATCTCTAAATACCTGTACCAAACTCGCTAATTTACAGAAATCGGAGACAAAAAAAGTGCGCTCGATGACGCTGACGTCTTTAAGATGATTGATATTGGCAACTCAGATATTGATTCAAATATCAAAACAAAGACTGTTTTGAATAGATAAATTGGTGTGAAATATTCAATTATACTCTACAAGAAAAAGTGAATATATTTTAGCTAAAAACCAAGTTAAATGGTCGGTCCCTTTTTTCTAACATCAGCAAAATGTTTTGATTTTTCGGGTTTTGCCAAATATCGGGAAAATGAATTAAACTTCGTATTCAATATCGACTAGAAAAGGGAGAATATCAACTTTATAATGAAAAAAAAACACATATTAAGTGTATACAGTGTTGCAATACTGGAACAAGCCAAACTGCTACCATGCTGTCAATGAAAAACCATACAGCCCCTACCAACATCTACCCTTTTTCAGTAGTCTTCAAATTGTTTGTTAGATGAATCCATTTAATATATCATCCAGAGTTAGAGGTAACAGAAACCACCGAATCCACTTGCTCAACGTCACTGTCGCGAATTTGACCTGGGTGGTCATCTCAGTGCAAAAGTTTACGAATAAAGAGACGGCTTTTATTTTCAAATTATCTAATTTTCCTAACCTAGAAAGTAGCATACCTTCATCACCTGCAAATGTTGTTTTGTATGCCAGGTTTTTTTTTTAATCCGACACCGCTTGCCCATTACCGACATTAGACCCAGGTTATAAGAAAATACATCTCTTACAGTCCCTCAAAAGAATTCTTTCCTCGTAATCATCCACTGATGGAATACTGTTAACCAATTAACTTTCGCGTGCGATAAACGTTCGCGGGATTCGTGAGCACTTAACATCTGGGAAAGTTTGAAGTCGCGAATAAGTCACTGCGAAATTGTATTCATTAAACGAATTTCGAAAACCGCGAATTTTTGTCTTCGTGAAAACGTCCAATGTAATGAAACCGTGAAAGTTTGTAGCCGCGAAAGTTTGTTGGTTTACAGTACTTGAAAATTATGTTAGAGATCATGAAATGTTTGGTGATTGTTTCGATTAGTGTTTGATTAATTGTACTGAGATGCCGACCACCTTAATATGCATATTATGTCTCACAGCCATGTTTTGTTTATGTTACAACTGATCCTTAGATGTAAAGGAGATTTGGTGTACCAAGTCAAGACCATTGTGATCTTCAAATTCTTTGGTGTTTTCCTTGTTTTGCCTTTTCTCTTGGACATTTGAGATTGAGCACGATTAAACAGACACCACAAAACATACAAAAACAACTGAAGAGTAATCAAAAATGCGATTTCAAGTCGTAAAGAGAGTAAAATTGGGTGTTTTGGAAGATGTTTACAGTATTTTCAATATATATAAATAATTATCGAAACTCACTTATGTACAGAGTCTGTCAAAGTGCACGAGACCCAAAAAATGATTATTTTCCACTCTTAGAAACAGAGTGACTATAATCTGTTGCGGAGATTGATAATTTTCTGCTCCGTTCGGGTTTCCAAGAAAGTATGCACATGCACAGAAATATGGCGGGAAATACTATCCCATAGTTCCTAATTATTTCGCCCAATCGATGCTTGAAATTGATTTTATTTTGTTATCTTCGCGTGCTATTGGGGTATTGCTATCTCATATTATTTTTATTTATACACCTACCTCGCTTGCCGCACCTGATATTATATAATGGGGATATACGCTTAGCTTCCTCTACAAATAGAAAATAATGAGATGTGGAATAAGTGTACCCGACACAGCCTACAATCAAGCGGCAATTTAGAAAAACCGCAATGGACAACCGCCAACAGCCTTCAACGAGGCCGTGGTTCTGCAATTGGCCAATGGTCTAAATAAAATGCATAGAATTCAAATCCAGTCCTGAAATAGTCACAGATAGACCCTTTTTAAACAAGGAACAGAACATCAAAAAGACAAGTACAAACGAAAGCTTTGTCAAGGATTCCTGGCTTAGGACAGGCACATATAATATGTGGCGGGGTTGAACTAGTTTTTTGGCCCAACCTTCCGCCTATCACATTACTAGACAATGCACAAAAAACTAAACATACAATTTTTACACCTACCTCTCTTGCCTCTTGGGGGGATCCGCTTAGATAAAATGTTGGCTATAAAGTAAACAGATTGTAAGTAGGAATAGAATTGAGATGTAATGCCACATTGAATAAGTTTAATTTAAAGTTCATCAAAAGTTAAACGCAGTTAAACAAACCGATTAGAACATGAAAATAAATGTTGGTGACTTTTTCAATTCCAGACCAAACTTCGTATATTGGTGTCTATGGGTAATCTAATAATCCTAAATATGATAAGATTACATCAGCATGTTGACTACCGCAGTGTAATTTATGGTATCTAGAAGTTTTATCATATTTATTTCCAAAAATGCTTGATGACCTCCTTCTACAAAGTTTACCTTTTATATGTATGGAACGCCATAGCTGCCTCATGATGATGTTTTTCATTGTGTGGTGATACTTCTTCATTATGTGAGGATATTTTGTCATTAAATGATGATACTTTGTCATTTTGTGGTAATATATCTTCATTTTGTGATAATACATCTTCATTTTGTGATGATACTTCTTCATAATGTGATGATAGAAGCAAACAGGCACCAAATGGGGCATTTAAGTGTCAAAAGTCCGAAAGGGCAACGACGAAACCGGTCAGCACGAACAAAAACAGTACGAAGAAACACAAAACACAAAATCAACCGAACGGAAAACAACAACGCGAACCCGTCGTGACAAGAGTGCTCCAGAAGAGTAAGCGGTTCCTGCCTGCTGTAGCACACCCGTCGTGTTGCTAATTTTTAATTCAGTGTGTCAAATCCGGTAAAGGAACACAAAACATTTTTTTTTCTACGACAAACCAACATCTGCACTCATTTGAGAGATAGAAATCCCATATTTTTCTACAGGTGCATTTTTTTATGATACTTTGTTCTTCATTGTGTGATGCTATTTTGTCATTATGTGATAAAGTATCATTATGTGATGATACTTTGTCATTGTGTGATGATACTTTGTCTTTATGAGATCATAGTATTATTATGAACAGCTTGACTTGACTTACTTGACTTAATCATCTTCGTCCCATGGGGGACATAGGGCGACCACTGCTGCTTTCCATTTCTTCCTGTCTTTGGCTGTTGTTTTTGCCTCTCCCCATGTTTTACCAATCTTCTGAAGGTCTGATGTTAGATCACTCCGCCAGGTGTTCTTTGGACTTCCTCTTTTACGATGTCCTTGGGGGTTCCATTCTAGCGCTTGTTTGGTCACGTTGTTGTTGTTTTTTTCTCAGTGTGTGACCAATCCATTTCCACCGTCTTTCTGTCATTGTTCTTTCAATTGGCTCTTGTTTTGTATGCTTCCAAAGATCTTCATTTCTGATTTTATTTGGCCACTTTATTCCAATGATGTTTCGGAGACACCTGTTTAAAAAGACCTGTAGTGTCTTTTTTTGTGGTTGCATTTAGTCTCCAAGTTTCTGACCCATAGAGTAGGATGGACTTCACATTTGTATTAAAGATTCTCAATTTTGTGCATGTTCTTAAGGCTTTGCTTTTCCAAATTGGTCTCAGTATAGCAAAAGCCTGTTTTGCTTTCTTTTTTCTTGCTACGATATCTTCATCAGTGCCACCTGTTGTACTGATGACACTTCCCAGGTAGGTGAATTCCTGGATGTCGTCGATTTCTGCGCCTCTAACTTTTGTTTTGTTTTGTTGATGTGCATTTATTCTCATGGATTTTGTTTTAGCAGGGTTGATGACTTGATGTAGAGTCCTACTTGTTTCGCTGCTGACTCAAGGTTGGAAGCTTGATTTTGTGAGTCTCGATGGCGATGATGAACAGCGCTGAAGAAATTATTAATTCTTTATGACAAATATTTTCAAGGGATAGTTAATTTTTGTGTAACCCCCACCCACTCACCTCCACCACCATAAATGGTTCCAAATTTTCAGTTTCTTGCATTTAAAATGAAGGGGACAACCATTTGATTATGAGAGGGGGCCTGGGCCTGTCAGTTTTATAAGAATAATACTCTGGCCTGGAAAAAGTTGGAAAAAAATAATCATTAAATGAATAATCTGTCCCAAGTTGTTTTTTTTGGTGTGTTACATAGAAAATAAATATTCCCGCCGCGTAGCGATGGACAATTATTTTTTTTGACCCGGAATATTTTGAAAAAAAAATAATCTGACTCGACCAAAACTGCCGGCCCCCTCAAAATCAAATGGTCGTCCTCCAATAACCAATATATGATTTATTATATATTAAAACTTTGTAAACAACCTTTACTCTTTTATAATGGTAAACATGGGCGGTTCCAGGATCAACTTGGGTGCGAGCACAAGACAATTGTTTTAAAAGGTCTCGATTTTCTCGATTCTGTATGCTGCATTAAAGGGCATGAAACACTGTTATTAAACGGACAATTAATATTTTCAAACCGGGTTTGAACAATGGATGCACCAGTGCTTAATACTTCCTAAATCTTTAATTTCGTAAACATATTTTTGATCAGCCATCGATGCGCATAATGGCACGTATTGCAAAGAACAACATCAATTTTTACTAAAAATGTTCAGTAAAATCTAGTTCACATACGCCACATTTGAACACGACAACATTTTGTAATCAGCAGAATAATCTACTATAAGTGTGACTTGCATTGAGATATAAGGCCGCTTATAATTGCTTATAATTGCTTAAGATTTTTACAGTTGATAATGGGGTGTCTGTTCAGAGCATAATATAGTATGAAAACAACTTCGCGCTACATGCCATTTTTGTTGAAATTTTATTAATAATTTTTGGTAGAGCGCCTCTGATGAGTCTTGAATAGACGAAACGCGCGTCAGGCGTAGCAAAATTTATTGTCTGGAACTTTGTTGTCATTTGTATATCAAACAATAAGGCATTAAGTTAATCTTCACTTATGGATGAGAAGTCATGTTCACCGAGATTGAACCTAGCCATTCTACGATACACTGTACGCTCTAATACAACATGTATTTTTGCTATGTATGATATTTTGAAACCTTGGTCTTAGCAACTTTGTACGGAAGACTTGGGAATGTCAAATCTTTCATTATTTGTTTTGTTATTTTTACTACCAAGTTTGACACATTCTATCCTCAGGTTCATCAAATTAGTGGTTTGTGTAATTACTTAAGCTTTTAGATCTTCTGTAGTTAACAGGGATATAATGTCTGCTGTTATCTGTTCACTTTCAAAGTAAATGTACAGATGAGAAAGTCCTATTTTTAGTAAAACCTCATAAATACTTTTAGAGCCATTTTGTTTAAGTTTGTTTATGTTATGGGGGAAAAGTACCATCACATAATGATGAAGTATCATCACATAATGACGAAGTATCATCACATAATGACAAAGTATCATCACCTAATGACAAATTATCCTCACATAATGACAAAGTATCCTCACATAATGACGAAGTATCATCACATAATAAAAAAGTATCATTACATAATGACAAAGTATCATCACATAAGGACAAAGTATCATCACATAATGAAGAGTATCATCACAAATTGACAAATTATCATCACATAATGACGAATTCTCATCACATAATGAAAAACATCATCATAAGTCAGCAATGGCGTTCTATATATTAGTGAGACTTGCATTGAGATATGAGGCCCCTTATAATTCTTTAAGATTTTTACGGTTAATAATGGTGTGTATGTTCATAGCATATAGTATGAAAACAATATCGCGCTACATGCCATTTTTGTTGAAATATTGGGGCTATAAAGTAGAAAATAGATTTGAACCAAACAATAATACTTGTATTTCTTTGATAACGTTACATGTGGTTGTGGCAAAGACAAAAGAAACATTTGTACAAAAAAGATCTACAAAATAAACGTGCCTGGAACTGAGCGGGGGAATTGAGATGTAATGTCGCTTAAGATACGGTGACATAATTCAATGAAAATATTTCTGAAACACATGTGGTTCGAAATTTAATGTAACTCGTTTTTCTAGCGACATTTTAGAATCATTTTGGAATTTCCCGTAGTCTTGTGGCACCACAAAACATTTTTTCACAGAAATTCACAGCAACTTTGTGCAACAGTGTCTTTATATTTATATTAATTGGCATTTGACAATTCTAGATACTTTACATTTGGTTTCATCTCATACTACTATAGAGTATTAAGCGGTTATACTCCAGACGATATACACCTTCATGATAAATGAAGACCTAATATCTTATATACAATTAGCTTTTATACAAATTTCTTTCAAAACATTTATTCTGCAGGCTCTTGATATTTCATCTGTAGTTTCATTATATTATACTTTTTCGTTTTAAGCGATTTATGTCGAATATTTAAAAATATAGGTGACATGTATCTCCATCGGCCACTTTCCTTTTAAACGTTTAGTTACTTTAACCTTCTTAAAGAATTAAAGAAAATTATACGACACATTTTTACAAGTCTTCGATGCCCCTTGAACTGAAACTCAACGTAAACTCAAAACTTAGCTTTTTACAAGTACAACATGTACATTATTGCATAAAAGTCCAATCCCTAGGTTTCTATGTTATTGTCTCTTTTTGTGGGAATAAGGGTATATATAGATATTTAAACCGTAAGAATTAATAGATTATGGGGGTTTTCGTTATTCAATTAAGCATAAAAGATTGTTCAACGCTTTGCTTTCGCATATAAATCGCATGAGTCTTTTTATATCTTTTGTAGAAAATAGCTCTTGTCTTGATTTGCCGATAATTAGTAAATACAATATGATTTTTACTTGAAGGTCAAGGATTCCAAAGTATAGTAAAGGATTTCGTAGAAATCAATCCGCGTTTTTCCCGAGACATATAACTTATCCTATTGTGCATTCTCTCTCCGGTAGAAGTGTATTCATTTTTTTTTTGGTCAACGAGCTTTCTTATCTATGTTAGTATAACCCCTTATTATTATTTGATTTGTTTATTTCTTTCGTTTTTAATGATGATATAGTATTTGCTATATTTTTATAACCTTTTAATACTACATTTTGTGTATCATGTTACTTTAGTCACCTGTGCGATAGGGAAATATATTTTAGCGGGAATATACAAATATACAAATTATAGAAATTAAAACCATTAATGCTTAATATAAAAGCTGAGAAAACCATATCGAATTATTGTCTCAGATAAAAGTTACCGGAAAAAAACATGTAGTTATATCGATTTCATATCGTTGTAAGATAGCATAATTCATACATAAATAAAGATATATTTAAATTCAGTAATTGCCTTCTGCTGTCCTGCGAATCATATCGAATTATTGTCTCAGTTCTGTCGAAAAAGTTATAAACCACAACACAAATCGCTTGCCTTCGTTCAAATGTGACTTCCAAGTACATTGTACCGGCGGTACTTTGATAAAACCAAGTCGAAGCAGCCACTCTGCATATCCCCGCGCTCCTCTTGTGTTGATAGTATAAGGGGCAAATAAGAGAATTGACAGAAGTACTAACCTGCAAATTGTTTTATAAGAAATAAAGATAATTTATGTATAATACATGTATCTAAACTATTTCTGAGGTAATTTTGGCTGACACATTATATAAAGTTCCATATTCCAATTAACCTGGAGAGAGTTGCATGACAAAGGAATTGAGGAATAATGTGCCCTTAGGCTAACTATTTAGCCCAGCTCTGCTTGGGGCATTATCAAACCTTCAGCACGATATCCATCCATATAGTGCAATTACTGAGCCAAGTTTCAGTTCTGTATTTCAAATAACCTAGGAGGAGTTGTTTGACAAAGGAATTATGTGCCCTGGTGCTACCTATGAAGCCCATCCCCTAGGACATCATCAAAATTCCGAAATCTTCGGCAAAATTTACATCCATAGTGCAACTACTTAGCAAAGTTTAAGTTCCGTATTCCAAATAACCTAGAAGAATAATGTGTCTTTAGGCTACCAATGCAGCCCAGCCCCTAGGGGCATTATCAAAATTCCGAAACATTCGACACAATCACCATCCACAATGCAATCAATGGCTCCATTTTTAACTTTCTGCTGCCATTATCCTGGACATGAACGGCATACATACGGTACATACGTGCATTAAACAGCAAAACATTATCCCTGCGCTTTCCCTAATATCAAAATAGATATTTGATTAAGTTGCTTACCTACGCCTCTTATATGATATTTATTCGGGCTATAAGAAAGTCTTATCTTCGCTCTACGTCGGGTGTATATCCCTGTAACCAGCGAGACCGCAACCAATCCGATTACCAAAATAATAAGAAACGATTTCCCAAACATACTTCAGGATTCTGAAAAAGGTTTCAACAAGTAGAACAAGATAAGATAAGAAAGATGTCAACATAAAACAATATCTAAATATTCCAATAACACATTTTTTTCAAATAAAAAAGCTTTTGCGTATTTTGAGTAGTAGCCGTTCGACTTGTATGTTTATGTCATATTTACCTTTTAACTCTTTGGAAAGAATTGGAATTATAGTTTACACAGATCACGCACATATCTTCTCTAAGTTCTTTTTTATACTTACAAAATATTTAAATCAATAACATGATAAGGTGCTAAAAATAAAATATTTGTTGGATAATTGTGGAGGTTTTTCTCAAAAGAACCAAACGCCCTTTTGAATGTATCGTAGGTCTAATTGCAATTATGTTTTAAAACAATACAAATTAGATCAACGTATGTTTTCCTCATTTCTGATATTAGAATTTAATTGTTATTACTAAAATTGCATAACATAAATCTTTTTTTCTTAATTTTTCAAAATTAAACATTAATCATAGCATAATATTTTCACATATTTTACTTAATGATAAATGGCTATAAATTGACAGGTGTTGGCTTCCTTGTACCAACTCTTTTTGAACAAAAGCAAGAGTACATCTTTTTGACACTTTTGGTTATTACTGACCTTCCAATAATACCAATAATACATACACATTCATGTTAATATCCTCTTTGGGTCTTAAAAGACTCGTGAGGCCGATGATTATTAGAAAGATGAGTTGAAACAATCATTATATTTCTGGTATGCATAACAATATCTACGCATGCAGTCTTAGATTTAATCAACTTTCTTATCTTCAAATGATAGATTTGTCCCACTTTGAGCGGCTTTGTTATGACACGTTAACTATTTCATGTGGGTGTCCTGCATTTCATGTTTTTACTTCGATGTAAGAACGTATTTAATATTTAACATACTATTAGCACTCAACTTAATGGCAGAATCAAGAATTTAAGTTGTGTTAACCATTAAATGAATGACATGCAACTTTCGCGGGAAAATAACAGTCGTTGAGTACTTTAAAACTTGCATTCAATTTTTTACACTATTTTCGGTGTTATTTGTAGTTCTGAACAACAACAAAAAGAAAAAGAAAACGGATTTTTTTTATGCCGAAAATCAAACGAAAAGCTTACTATACTTTTCGTCAACTTTGCGTTGATGGGCAGCAAGTACTTTCGAAAAAGTGTTAATCGAGTAAGATTCTTCAATAATGGCATGGGTCAGAACATGACAATAATTATTGCAATCAATACCAACTATAACTCTTATGCACTGCAATACAAAGAAAACTAAATTAAAAGCATGAGGAAAGTTTTACTTCAGAACTGCCTACACATTTGTTATTATTAAATAGCTCAATGATATTGTTGTCAATATTTGAACATAAAATTATGATTTGAAATGTTGGGGCGGAACGGGAAACATTGAAAAAATCAATCTTTTAGACCACTTTCCCAGGGAAATGTTCGTAGTAGGGATCTTTTACATGCTTAAGGCGTGGCACTCTTTACACACTTTGGCCCCCATTTTCCTAATGATCTTGACAAAAATCTTAATTTTTAGGCGCCTAAGAGATGTTTTGTTTGCAGTTTGAAATCAGGTAGTGTCAACTTGAAATTCACAAAATCTCATTTTGAAAGCAATACACATTTTTGAAGTGATTGAAAGTAACAAGCTTAAATTTTGGATGAAAATTTTGATTTTGATTTCTGGGGGTAAAAAAATGGGTTTTTTTTAAATCTCAGAAACTGGAATTCAAAAATGTTCGGATTTTTACCCAAAAATGATCTGCATGGGCCACTCGACATTCAGTGAAAATTTCAACTCGATAACTGCATTTTTTACAATTTTCTGATTAAGAGGAATTTGGGTACAATTTATTTCCAAAAGACATGCATAGTTTCTTTTTTCCATGAGTATATAAGTGCAAATGGATCATCAGCTCTAAACAGCTGTGCAATTTCTTTTTTCCTTGCATGTAACGGAGGTTAACCGTGGGCCAACTGGAGATTTTCGATAGCCGATAGGTTTGAATTTATAGCTGGATAGAAAGTTGCTGCCTATCAACTTCAGTGGTTTAATGGGAATTTCGGGTTGTTCTAAGATTCCACGACTTTGATATGAAGTTTACCTAACACCTTTTAGCGAACACAAGGTAAAAAAAAAGCCTGAGAAAAATGTAGTGGTACTTGTATTACCATACTCATATATTTAAAATCTACGAAGTCTAAATTTCCCTCATGATTGAAAATAAATAAACATTACATAACATCTTTTCATATCTCAAGGTTTGTAGTTTTTTTTTCTTCTTTTCTTTCATTTTTTGTATCGTCAGCGATCAGGCTTTCCGTATGACAGATCTGACAACACCCGACGAGAGCCACCCTTTTTAGCCACCTAAGGTACACATATTTGACGCTCTATGGGCTAAGCACTTTTCCTAAGACCGATAGTTGCTTCCTACGACAAACTAGACTCTACTGAGGGTATATTCGCCACTCGTTATAAAAATAACGTCACATCTTCATATGAATATCCTACAATACAAAATAATATATATATAATAGAAGACATAACGCCAATTACAATATAAAAAGCAGAATCCATCTTTCAAATCAAATAATAAAGTTAATATGTCTTGTCAAGATACATTTAGAATCTGATTTTAGGTCATGTCATTCTTATCTCTAACGATAACACGACAAAGAGACGAATTAAACTTTTATAGATACTACGTTATTACAACCATGTCTGAACTGAAGTGGTTTAGCGTTTGTTTTCTACTCTCGTGTATTACGGTCTTTGCAGACAGTGACAAACGGTTGCTGGAAAATGACATGGCTGCAATGTACCATCAGATGGAGGCTCAGATACGTATGCTGACCGACAAAGTTACACAGCTGGAATCTAACTCAGGTTTGTTTTCCTATATTTGTTGAGTAATTGTTCATGTGGTACACTGATTTTGAATTGCCTGATGGTCTTATGTCCTTTTCAACATTAAATTGGAACTAAGAATGGTAAAATGATAGTCAGAAATATAGAAATTTGAGACTGAAAATGACTTTTTTTTTAGTGGAAAAACTGAACTTTGGTGGAAAATGCATATTTTCAGTCGGTTACGTTAAACAAATCAGGAATGCGATAAAAGTAAGAACAAAACTACCGAACTTGAATGATCAATCTCATAGTCCAGAGAAAATGACAAAAACGAATCAGTCATACCGGAGAATTGGTGGATCGCAATGGTCCTGACTTGGTACAGGCATTTCAAACGAAATGGTGGGTTGAACCAGGTTTTATTGGGCCAAACATCCCTCTTCCATTGCGATCTTAGGATCCGGTAATGACCATAGAACATAGTTGCGAGACACAATAGGGATATTGAGGTGATCATCTCAGTACAGCAGGCCAGTCAAACACTAATTAAAACAATTAACCACCATATCTTTTAACTCAATTTTGAACTTTTCAACTAGTGGCTGATAACGAAAAAAGAATTATTTTAGGAACTTTTAGTGTTAAGTCGCCCGGCAAAACAGAGTTTTGGCGACTCATTGATTTCGACATTGAACATGTACCCTTATCTCTCAGAGATGCCATACTCAATCATATGAAAGAGTGTCACTCAAAGATGAGCAAACAACGTATGATTTTTTTTAATGGTTGCCGTTTTAAATGGTGATCGTTAATACTAAAATAGAACACTGAAAAAGTTAAAAATTGTTGTGTTGTAATAAAAATGGGTTATTTTGGGCAAATGGGTATGCTGAGTTCAATGATGCTATCAGACTAAAGATCAAATTTCTGGTTTTTCAAAATTGTAGCCATTTTACTACACTCCTGCCTAGTTAAAAGTCAACTTCTCCCAATTTCAACGAAATTTGATATCTAGGCATATTTTATTATACTGATTGAAATGGGTTACCATCCAAGGCCATTTTGGATGACTTTTGTGTTAGCGTCTCAACACAATTATATATTTAAACTATTGCGATTTTCTTTTTGTCCCCTCAACGCGACGGAGGGACATACAAATGGTCTTTGTCCGTCCGTCCGTCCGTGTGTCCGTGCGTCCGTCACACTTTTGTGAGCGCAACTCCTCTGAGACCGTTCAATGGATTTTGATGAAAATTTGTAGGATTGTTTGTCATGATATGTAGTTGATCAAATCGCACTGCCATTTAGATTCGACAATTTTTTAGGATTTATGGGCATTTATCGACTTTGTCCATTTTAGGCCATAGGAACACTTTGTGCGCGCAACTCCTCTGATACTGCTGAACAGATTTTGATGAAATTTTGTAGGATTGTTTGTCATGATATGTAGTTGATCATATCGCACCGCCATTTTGATTATAAAAAATTTATAGGAGTTATGGAACTTTATCGACTTTGTTAAGTTTAGGTCATAGGAACACTTTGTGAGCACAGCTCCTTTGAGACCGCTCAACGGATTTTGTTGAAATTTTGTAGGATTGTTTGTCATGATATGTAGTTGATCATATCGCACTGCCATTATATTCGCCATTTTTTTAAAGTTATGGCCATTTATCGACTTTGTCCATTTTAGGCCATATGAACACATTGTGAGCGCAACTCCTCTGTACTGCTGAACGGATTTTGATGAAATTTTGTAGGATTGTTTGCATGATATGTAGTTGATCATATCGCACTGCCAGTTAGATTCAACAAATTGTTAAGAAGTTATGGGCATTTATCGACTTTGTCCATTTTAGGTCATAGGACCACTTTGTGAGTGCAACTCCTCTGAGATTGCTGAACGGATTTTGATGAAATTTTGTAGGATTGGTTGTCATGATATGTTGTTGATCATATCGCACCACCATTTTGATTCAACAAATTTTATAGGAGTTGTGGGACTTAATCGATTTGTTCACTTTATAGGTCATAGGAACACTTTGTGAACTCAGATTTTCATGAAATTTTGTAAGATGGTTAGCCATGATATGAAGGTAATCATATGGCACTGCCATTTTAATTATTCAAATTTTAGTACGTAAGTTTTCAACTTTAATGCTGCGGCGGGGGACATTGGCTACGCGTAGCAATCTTGTTTACCTGGAACGGTACAACTGGGTTTTTTTCTGCTATTCCTCGACACAGAAAGACCGATTGATATATATAACAACATCACCAATATCGGAACATTATGAAAACATTAATATTAGAATTGTTACTACAGTCAAACCTGTTTTAAGAGGTCACCCTTGGGACGTGAAAAATTGGCCACTTAAGACAGGTGACTGCTTAATTCAGGTTCATTTTTGTTGATTTCATCATAGAAAGGGACAAAAATATGTGGCTGTATAAGACAGGTTAATAGAGGTGGCTGCTAAGGCAGGTTTGTACTTAAATTTAAGAAGTGAAGTGCAACTATAAGTAACTTGAGTTTAAGAAGTGATGTGCAACTTCAAGTAAGTAATTTGTGTAGTCATGAATAGTTTTGAATCATCTTTTTAGGGACGGACCACCAAGCTGTTGGTTTCTATGCAACACTTTCACAACATTCAAATCTAGGACAAGAACAGACGATTCATTTCGACAAAACCATCACCGACACGGCCTCAAGTTTTAATAACAACACTGGTGTATTTACGGTGCCTCGCGATGGACTTTACCATTTTTCAACCACGATGTTTTCTACAGGAGGAACCGTTCACACAGAAGTGATGAAGAATGGTGAGGTCATTGGAAGGAATTATGGGTACAGCACCGGCGTTTCCGGAACCATGAATATGGTAGTCCAGTGTCGTAAAAATGACGTCATATTTGTTCGTCACATGCATGGTCTTGGTGGAGAAGCTCTTCATGGATCTGGGTATACTTCTTTTTCTGGTTTCTCCATTGATTAATAAAAACATCTTAATAAAGAAAGCTTTTATCGTATTCCTGTTTACTTTAGACGCCGTTACCTATTTTTTATGAACGTTATTTTAGACCGGACCCATGCGGTCTCCGGATGGTGAATAGGGCCACAGCAGCAGTACACTAAATCTTGCTATGAAATATGACATCGGGTCAGGCTGCTTTAAGAAAAAAATTGGCTTGGATGTGTACCCCAGGCGGTAATGAATGTCGTGGTCATAAGGCTATTTGCAACCCATTGTAGACCAACCGAAGGCTAAAATGTCCGTACAGTATCCATCATTCCTTATTACAAGGCAATAAAAAATCCAATCCCCGATTGACCTTTTGTCCCGATTTCCTCCACGCAATTTCAGTTGACTGCATAAGTCCATAGACTAACCCGGCTTTGTCTGATTGGATTTTATAGTCGTGACTGTAGGGAAATGCCCCTCTGCAGCGACTATAGCAGTATAACTGCTAAAGACTCGCTAAGTCTCATGGGTCGTCATGCCCATGACACACCACCGCCAGTGTAAGCTGCTCCATAGTATCCTTTGTTATCGATAGATGCAGGGCCCGTTTTCCACCACGGGGAGGTACTGGTCGGAATTCTTGAATACATCCCGGCTTTGTGGTGGTAAATTTAATTATAACACTCATCTTATTTTTTGTGAGACGCTCTAAGGTGAAGTACTCCTAAAAGTAGGGGTCAGACAACTTTGACCCTATGACAGATTTTGTTGATCTTTATGTGCTTAATGACATGTACTTTAAATTTCTCATATATCTTTAATATTTTTCGAGATATTGTGCTTAATAAGTACATTTATTTTCTAAATCAAGAAAAAAAGGCAAAGACTCCTACATGGGTGGTTACATCTTTCTTCAAACTTTCAGGGCAGGTAGATCTTGAGGTCCTTAACACTTTTGTTTCCCATTAGAATTTTGATATCTGTCACCATTTTTGAGTTATTTGCAAAAAAAAACTTCAATTTACCCCTATATTCTATTCTTAGCCATGAAAGCCATGTTTTTTTTTACAAATCAAAAAAATCAAACAACAGTTTTGTTGCACTCATGCCAATTATACTTAGTTTGGTTGCAATTAAAGGAATTAATGAATAAAGACTATAAAAATGGTCAATTTTACGTTCTGATGGGAATAACTCCGAAAAGGAACGAATCTTCAACGATTCTCCAACTTCGATCCTTTACAGGTTGTGTAGATCTTTGTGCGCCTAACGATATGTAAATCAATTTTTTAAATAATCTTTCTACTTTCCAAGATATTGAGCTTAATATGCGCAAAATTTGAAACAAAATGCAGAATAAGGACAATAACTCCTACATGAGTTGTTGGATCTTCTTCAAAATTTCAGGGCATATAGATCTTGAAGCGCTGAACACCTTTTGCTCTTTAAGTAATTTGTGAATAAACTAAATTTACCTCTATGTTCAATTTTTAGCCAAGGCGACCATGTTTTCTTACGAATCGAAAATCCAAATGATAGTTTTGTAGCAAATATACCGATAAACAACTATACCGAGTTTGATTTCTCTGATTTCAGGAGAAATGCCAGCTTCGAATTGCTGGACGCCAAGTGGTGGCAATAGCTCACATGACCCTTCGGTTCAGTTGAGCTAAAAAGGGCAATAACTCCTACATTGGTGGTTATATCTTCCATAAATTTCAGGACAGGTAGCTAGTGAGGAGCTGAACACTTTTGCTTAATGTTAATTATCTGTCACCGTTTTTGAGTTACATGTATTTAAAAAACAAGACCAATCGATGTCTGGCCATGTGTCGCATGGCAAAACGTTGAACCCTGTATGTTCTAGTCCCAATATGGACAGTTAATAGTTTTTGACACTTGCATCCTATAGTGGACTGACAAATCATATTTGTCACATGCAACCCAATTTATACACTGACAATGAATATTTAGAAATAAAAATATTTAGTTCTTATATCTAACAAGAATAAAAAAACACACACACAAAAAAAACAGATAAAAAATTTAAGTTTTAATTTCGCCCCCTTTTGACCCCTAATTGCTAAACAGAAAAGGAGGGTCAAGAAGAAATTTATCCTCCATGTTGTATCTAATATATGACAAAAAACTTTCAAAATCGTACCTCAAATAAAAAAGTAGGATTTTGTCCCTTTTGGGCCCCTAATTTCTGAGGGGGACAAGAGGGGATCCGTTAAAAGGTTAAAATTTTGCAAATTTCCCTAAACATGTAATAGCCTGATAAAAATGGCGAAAACAGTTAACAGACAAATAAAAAGAAATAAAAAGAAAAGCAGGTAACTTTTACCCAAAATGATTGCACCTATGGCACGCCATTATCAATTTTTATTCAATTTCGAGATATCTTATTTAGTTAAATAAGATATCTTATGAACTAATTGAGATATCTTGATAACAAAATGAGATATCTTATATATTAATTGAGATATCTGATTTATTAAATGAGATATCCTAATATTAAGTGAGATATCTTATTAAAATGTTTATAAAGATATTTTATTAAATATATAAAATATCTTATTTAAGATATAAGATATCTCTATTAATTTATGAACTATCTTATTAACTATAAAAGATATCTTATTTAATATATAAGATATCTCTATATACTTTATACGATATCTTATTAATTAACAGATATATCTTATAAACTAATAGAGATATCTTATTTACTTTCAAATTAAATAAGATATCTTATGAAAATTAAAGATATCTTAATACTTAATAAGATAAATTAGATATCTTCAAATTTGAATAAAAATAAAAACGGTGTGCCATTTGCACCGGCTTTTAAGATCAGTTTACTTTTATTAGAGCAATAATTACAAGATATAGATTTTAAAAATATGAAAAAGAGAAATGAGGGTTCTGAACATTGTGAATCCTAGTTTCTCTTTTACCACAATTTATCATGTGAGTTCATTCATTTAAAATGTTAAAGGTTATCATATATGGGTAGACAATTGACCCGGTAAAAAACGTCGTATAATAATGTCATTAAAATATAGTGGGCCCATTTAATATTCCAGAATTAAGCTGTGGGGTAATTGTTGCAAAGTTCGATATTCCAGCTGTTTCCAAATGCGGTCGCCTGTTTATTGGGGAGCAACAGCAATCTAATTCCCAGTTTTCATGGTTTTGATGTAAGCATGTGTTCATTTTCATAGATGCCGAGCGTAGCGAGGCTAAATAAAAAGGAGGGGTTTTGACCATAATACATGTAAGTATACTAAACTCAAAACTAAATGGAGTAGAGAGCTGACATTTTACAAAAGTATATTCAAAAGCGTGTTTTTATTTCCAATATTTTTGTCAATCAATCCCTTATTTTTGGAAACTGAGATTTTTTTTACGAACACGATTTTGTAGATTTTCAACATTTTTGACAATATTTAGAAAATTTTAAGCTAGAACTAATAAATTCATTGTAGAATTGATATACATGATAACTTGAAAATAAAAATAATTAAAAAGATCTAAAAACGTTTTCGTCATTATATGCACCCTTTCCAAAACCTGGGTCTGAGGAGAAAATATCCAAAATTGGAACATATAGATTGATTGGATATACGCTAAGGTAAGTGTGTGGTTTATAACTATAATCAGAAAAAATTAGGGTAAGACAAGGGCTTCTGACAAGAAAGATAATTATGCTTCCTTAGAAAATATAACTTTTACATATCATATTCAATGGTAATAAGATCTAATAATATTGTTCGTATTTGGCCCCTAATACTATTATCAAAAAAAAAAAAAATAATTGATCATCATTCAATATTTTTACTCGGATACAAAATATTAAAATAGTACAGTTGAAACGACTAGACCTTGCACATCCCAAACATGGGGAAATATCTAAGTATAATACTATACTGACACAAATTTAAACAGAAATTGTTTCATAGCATAAATAAGGGAAACGGGGAATGTGTCATGAGACAGTGACCCAAAGGGGATCAATAACATTCTTTTTTTATCTTTTTGTCCCACAGTTTTGCCTTTTTTTTGTTATGAAAATATTTGTTGAAAGAAATGGAAAGCAAGCAAAATAATTTTGGGGGACAAATGGTTGGAAGCTTCTGCATTAAAAATGCGTAAAATTGCCTATTGTCCAAGGTTGTCCTTCTAATATAGATTTCAATTTATCAAAGTTGTATTTTTAGGGGAGGTCAAAATGGATATCCTAAAAATGTTCATATGTGGAAAAGCCCCCTTTATATTTTGAAGCACATATATTTGTGGAAAAATGAATCAGACACTTGAATATTAATTATATTGTAACGGTTACCGACGCGTTCCTGCTATTGGAAAACGCGAATTCTGTTCCTGTCTGGTCCGCAATGCTACTCAATTATCATGCTGATGAGGTCCTAGCCTTCACTATAGAAGGGGAATTCTGAATTGGTAAAGTGATTGAAAGTGTAAAAGATTCGTGAGAAACTTGCAACGTTTTACTCTACAAGGAACAAGACTAACCCCTTGAATTTCATTGTGAAACCTCAACTACATTAGTATCATGTGCTTCAATTTTAGACAGTTTACATATTTCTGGTCCTCTATATTACATGGGTGATGATAAGTTTAATGAATTAAACATCGGAAAGCATTCGGAACATGTTTCTGTTGATGAAGAAATAAACGAGCTCTAAAACAATTTTGAATCAGAACTGGTTTGTGAAAGCACAAAAACACGTAGTGGATGCAAATTATCTTTGGGATTATTATTAAAATATAATGTTCATACATCTACAAGGGTCTTAGACATTTGTATGTACTAGTATTTAAAGAGGCAAAAATCCAAACACATGTTGTAATTTCTGCTTTATTCTTATATATACATACGGTATAATGGAACTGACATAAAATTTGATAACCGATATGGACAGCTATGATTCGAAAAAATATTACTCGTTAGGCACCAACCATTTGATTTTCTAGGGTGAGCCATGGATTTATTTGGAAAACAGTTTGTTTCCTCATTATTTGGGTAAAAAAAATTGACAGGGAGAAAAATGTGTAGAATTTAATTATCTGCTTTAGCATGTTAAGTTAAATAGAAGTATAAATTAGTTGGTTTTCAAAGAGGTTTGAAAGAAAATAAATTGTTAAGAGGAAAAAATCTATGCCCAATCCAAGAAAACCAAATAGTTGCTACCTTATGTGTTTGACATTAATTTTGTAAATTTATACTTTCTAAATTTATGAAGAAAATTTGACGTTAAGTAATTGAAATTGACAGTATAACCATGATCTCCCAATCCATGCTCTGTACACATACACGCATAAATAGAGAAATAACATGGTCTTTGTTTTGACTTACTAGATTTTCAACCATATATACAATTAACTATGGTGTGCATACAATAGCAAACTACTTTACTATAACTACTAGCAAGTTACTTTCATTTCAACATTATGTTACATATCATGAAACTTATATAGTTGCTCATTAATAAGTGTTTGCTCCAGGTACAAGTCCAAACTCCGGACCAATAGGCTTCATGAAACCTTTGTCACACTTTAGCTATAATGTTAGTGTTCAGAGTAAGGGTTGGGCAGACTTCCATGTATTTGTTGAATTTAATGTATGTCTAAATAAAAATACTAAATTGTGGAAACACTGCTTGTTTGTTTGGTGCCTGAAACTGTACATATAGGTTAAAACACCTTCTTAAAACTGAGGCTGAATCTTTGTACGCTTAATTATTGTTCTTAGTATCTTAATACCAATTATAATTGACAAATTGTTTGACATATTGCTGAAACTGTCAGTATGAAAGAAGAGGATATGGTGTAAATGTCCATTATTTAGACGGTTCAGATTACTGCAGTTTTGGGCATACATCAGGCAAATGGTGAGCTAAAAATTTGCAGTTTATACCTTTGGTACATTATTGAAATCAAAATTTCTACATAAACTGAAATCTCTACTTATGCTCAGACAATACACTAAGATTACTGTTAATACAATGAAGTGACGACAATTTTATCGCAAGTTTTTCTGTCAGTTTGTCCGACAGTTGACTTAGTCTCAACCAACAACAAATATTCATGAAATTTTGTGCACATGCTCTTTTCATGGAGTAAAGTATTTCGGTCTAGTTGTCAAGGTCTCATCCAATCACCAAGTATTCATGAAACTTTGTTTGCGTTCTCAATTCACCAAGTATTAAAGGACAAATGACATGATTTTATATTTTTCTGTAAAAAGTAGTATACAGCCTATCAAGCCAAAGTACACAAACTATTTTATTCTGTCTACACATAAATACTTGCAAATGTGATAACAAGTACAGCTAATTTCAAAGTAGGCGGAGCTTCACGTGTATGCATATTTCTAGAGATAAGATAACGGTAAATGGCTGCTGACGTCATCTATGGGATTCATGTTGTGTGCGATATATAGATTATCGTGATCATAATAAAGTATTGTTTCCCCCTGATTAGTCAGTAAATGTAATTGAAAAAAAAATCTAATGAAGTTATATATTCTTCATTAAAATGTCGTATTGTGCAGTTTTTGGGTGCAACAGTAATTCAAAAAGGGATAAAGGAATATCATTCTTCAGTTTCCCAAAGGACAATAGACGAAAAACTTGGGTCCATTATTGCAAAAGGCTTAATTTCGAGCCAACAAAGCATAGTAAAATATGCTCCAAACACTTTTCGGATAACCAAATAGCGCGTAATCCGGTGAAAATGCAGGAATACGGATACGAAGGGGCTCAAATTCGTTTGAAAAACGATGCTATACCGGACATTCGTTTTGATGTACAGGAGAAAGATGCTGCAAAACCAAGAGTTGCTTACGCTAAAAGACGAAAATTAGAGGTTTGTTTATTATCTTATTTATTTAGTTGAACTAAGTGTTTTACTTTCACTGGCAATTTGAGTTCCCGAGACCCGACGATTTGTTCAAAATCCATTTCGACATAATATTCCAACATCTGTCAATAATGACCTGTCCGCTATATATAATTTTCGTACTTAAATATGAGTAACATTTTTTTACTTTATCGGAGTTCTCTAAACCACGTATTCAAAAAAAAAAAACACAAAAAACAAAAAAACAAAAACGCTCGCGTCTCTTTCATACGCTATCTATATATCTGGGAATTTCGATTTTAGATTTATGTGACAAGTATTGCTACTGATTTTATTTTGTGAATAATGAAATTTAAGAAAGATCAAGTAATCATTATCTATTTGATACATGTACAAACAAACTGAGATGTACATATAGCGACCACAGCTTGAAGCCTGTTTGACATGTACCAATTATCGATCCAATGATAGCATGCTGACATAATCAGATTTGTCTGTGCATCCTTCTTCATAAATACAAGATGAAAAGTAAACAATGGGCTCATTATATATGAATAATGTTGAATAAAACGAAAATATATATAAAAAAAGATACGTAAAAAAAATAATTAAATTTCGCATTATTTAGTTTATACCATGAATTATTTTGTCCGTTTTATTCATAAAAATTGCAAATTTATTATAACTTATTTTAGATTCTCGAAACTGCTATGGGTGAAAGTTCCAACCTAGATCACGAAAGCAACACTGAAACTTTTGAACCTGAAATTGAAACTTTCGGTCTGGCTACTTCGTCATATGCTCCTGCTTCTTGTAGTACAGATACTAACGATTTGATACAAACGGAAAATCAAAAGACACAAACGGAGAAAATGACAAAAATGAAGACAAGACGGATTCAAGCAAAAACTATATCTGTCCGTGAAATAGGTATCCAATGCGAATTGGTCGTGCCTTTAGATTGTACAAGAAATGAGTACATCAGCCAAGTTAATGATGATTTCACGCCACAAATGTCATCAACTTTTGTGAGCGATGGAGAGCCAGATGAGGAGTTAAACATGGCTGTACATAGCAGCCCAAGTGAAGATCAAGATGATCCTGATCTAGATCCAGATTTTGATCCTTCGTCCGATTTCCTGGAGTCGTCATCAGAGGAAGATGAGACAATGCAAGATGAAATTGAAAACTACAAACTGGAAAAGACTGATAACCCAGTTAATGAAAACTATTATTTGGTGTCGGAAAGCAGCTTAACAGATATACTTTCCTTTTGTAGACGATGTGGTAAAGAATGCAGACTACAGAGCTCTTATACAGTTCCGGCAACTATAGAGGAATTTGATGACAAACAAGCCAGTCTATTGCAAACGCTTCGAGGTATTAGTCTTTTTGATCATTTTAAATGACTTTAATTAACAAATTATTCAAATTGTCGTTATTAATAATAAAAAATATCAGATCTGATGTTTAGCAAATATAAATGTTTTTTCATTGCTTTTACTGTTTACCCCAACGGAGCACCTGATTTGACTCTCGCTATGAATTTTCTGCTTCTTTAAACATGTGTTTAGTTTTAGTGTTTACTTTTAACCGACAGGAAAGGAAGTTGTGCTTGGTGATGGACGCTGTGATAGCCCTGGGTACAGTGCAAAGTTTGGATGCTACACCTTGATGGATCTTGATTCATGTAAAATTGTGGATGTTCGCTTGATACAGGTATATTATATTGGTTGATTCATTTATAGATAAAAATAAAGATACATATATTTTAAAGCTAGCTAAATATGTTTTTTTTTAAATACAATTTTGTAATAAATAAAAAACTTAAATAATAAATCTTTTCAAGGTATGATTAACAAACTACATGGTAACATAAAATTTCAGTCAAATGAAGTAAAAGGATCGACACATATGGAGCTTGAAGGTCTAAGAAGAGGGTTGGACTATTTGACTCGCGTTGGCAATCGAGTCAATGTTACAGCACTGGTAACAGACAGACATGTAATGATTAAGAAGTACATGCGAGAAAACTACCCTAATATTAAGCACTACTTCGACGTATGGCATATTGCCAAAGGTGAGTTTATGCTTTTATCTATTTTTATTTGTAATTTTTTTTTATTTGGTTTGTTATAGTTGGGGGTAGCATAGATGTTCATATTAAAGGATAAGCAAAGTGCAACTTTTCTTCTATTCAGACTTTAATTTTAGAGCAGAAATATATACTTTCAAACTGAAAGTTAATTTTCAATAAAACGTATTTTTATCTTGTTGCCAGGAGTGTCCAAGAAGCTTGAAGTTGCGGCAAAGAAGAGAGGTGCTGGAAATATAAGACCCTGGATTAGAAGTATAAGCAACCATACGTATTGGGTAGCAGCTACAGGTGGAGATGATGGAGATGAAAAACTAGCAAAATGGACTTCCATCACAAACCAAATTAGAGATATCCATCGCCATGAGTCAGAATTGTTTCCACAGTGTGAACATGGACAGTTAGAGGAAGATCTAGACCGTGAATGGCTTCAAGATGGTAAAATGGCTTTTTGTTTTCTTTTTCATAGAAATTTTAAATTTATAAACCTTTTTTTAAATTATCGTGGTCTTAGAAAACTTGTAAAATTGTCTTTCGATTGTTATATTTTATAATTGATATCAAACTTGTTTGCTGTACATGGAAAGATTATAATTATTCTACATGTATTTAAGGTTCAAGAAGCTTCAAACTTGTGAAGGATGTTGTAGAAAGTCCATATTTACTACGAGACATTCATAAACTGTCACAAGTCCATCAGACCTATGGATTAGAGGTGTACCATTCAGTGCTTAACCAGTTCGCCCCTAAGAGCACCCACTTCTTTTATGCTTCTATGATGGCAAGGTAAATACAAATGTGTGCAGAATTCAACTAAAACATGGCATACTCATGATACTGTAACCTTAATGTTCAAATAATGTGCTGCTGGAAACTGCTTACTCTTCAGGAGCACATAAGTTCACTCTCTTTTCTAATAGAGTTCCTGACAAAAAAATACATGTACATCTGATTATCAAATAAATGTACATTGAAATCAATATAACTTTTATAAATCTTAAGCTTAAATTTTTTTAACAGACCCTATGTAGCAGCCCTCCATTTCAATGAAAATGGAAACAGGCAACAAGCCGAGACAAGAGATGGTGAAGGGCGTTGGAGGAAATCATTCCCGAAGGCAAAAAAGGGGGAACATTGTGTTGTAAAGGCACAGAGAGTACCAGCAACTTTCGGTAAAACATTGAATGAATGAAGTTTATTCTCACAAAACTATATGACATAGTTACAGAGAAAATAATAAACAATTATAATACAACAATTCAAAGTGCACATGTGTGAAATACAAATTACTAGTAAATTAACCAGGAGGGTTGACTATCACATTTATAATTTTAATGAATCTACATAGTTTTTCTAATTCTATAACATTATTTTATATATTAATAACCTTTCAAATTTCAAAACATTATTTCTCCTATTACAATATTGTGGTAAAAATTTTTGTCTCTCTTTCTTGAAAAACTTACAAGACATTATATAATGGTACTCATCACCAACTTCAATAGAGCCACAAAGATGACACAATCTTTCATTTCTTGAAAGATTCTGCCATCTTCCCGTCTCTATCGGTAGGTGATGATTACATGTTCTAAATTTACAAAATGTAATTGCAAAATGATAAGTAGGGTTCAAATTTTAATTCATTTTTGAAGAGTCGATAACATAGTCCTTTTGACGAATTATTAACAAGCGAAGACCATTCTTGTAGAAACTGGTCTTTTAATCTTAATTCAATGCTATCAATTAGCCAATTTTCAATTCCAACATTCTGTTCTTGCCAAATGTTCGACATTCCAGAATTATCAAATGTGTTTTTCATAAATGTCATCCATTTACAAGCAAGCCCATAATTGTTAAAATTGATGTATAAAAGTTTATATAGTATGGAAGATATCTTGTTCTCTTTACCGTTTATGAGGCGACACCAATATCTAATCATCTTTAATTTAATTGTAATAGATAATGGGTATCGGCCCAACTCACCATATACAAAAAAGTTCGGTGTCGATTTTTTCAATCTCAGAATATGTTTACAAAATTTAAGATGGACTCTTTCAATGACGTCAAGATTTTCAAATCCCCAAACTTCACATCCATATGTGAGTATTGGAACTACAATTTTGTCAAACATATCTAATTGGCATTGTATTGACAGATTATTAAATCTACATTTCTTAATAACACTATACATAGCCTTTAAAGCCTGTTTTTCTAAGTGTTTTCTTGTTGTAAGAAAAGATCCGCTTCTAGAGAAAAATATACCTAGATACTTATAATTTTTAACGATTTCAATCTCATTATTTTCAATATAAAACTTTGCGTTTGATAATCTTCCTTTTGAAAATATCAAAATCTTTGTTTTATTTGTATTAATCTTAAGTTTCCATTGTTTGCAATAATCTGAAAAATGATTAAGCAAACTTTGTAAATCTTTACTATTATCTGCCAGAAGAACTGTATCGTCAGCATATAGTAAAATAAAGATTTTAAAATATTTTTCGAGCTCAATTTCTATATCTCTGTTTAGAGACTGGATTCCTGATAAGTTTGAATTTTCCAGAAAACTTTGCAAATCGTTCAAAAATATGGAAAATAGGATAGGAGATAGGTTTTCACCTTGCCTGACTCCAATTTCACAAGCAAATAAATCAGATTTCTCGTTATTATATACAACCTTAGATTTTGCATCATTATACATGTTCTGAACTATACGCAAAAATTTACCGTTTACATTGTTTGAAGCAAGTTTAAAAAATAACGAATTTCTATGTACAAAATCAAACGCCTTTTCAAAATCGATAAAAGCGCAATCTAACTTTTTCTTCTTTACAGATAAAAGTTCAAAAAGTGCATGTAAAGCAAAAATATGATCTATTGTTGAGTATCCCTTTCGAAAGCCAGCCTGGTTTTCGCAAAGGATTTCATAGTTTTCTAAATATTCACCAAGTCTATCATTGAGAATAGATGTAAAAATTTTACCTAGACATGACAAAAGAGTTATTGGTCTATAATTTTTAGCTTCCAGCTTATCCCCCTTTTGTTTATAAATCGGAATAATGTTTCCAATCAGCCAAGCTTCGGGTAAAATTCCCGAGTCAAAAATCAAATTAAACATATCAACATAAATATTAATCATTCTATCTAGAGAAGAAACAATGTATTCGTTTATGATTTGATCTTCTCCAGGTGATTTGCCATTCTGAGCCTTCTTCACGGCTTTCAAAATATCGTCCTTCGTAATTGAACGATTTAAATGCTCATTTGTCATGTCCGAGTCAATTTCATTTATAATTTCAAAATCATCTTGAAAGTTATTTTTATTTAAATCCTTATAAAAATCATACAAATCATTTAAAGGAATAATATTTTCTACATTTCTATTATTTCCTTTGTTAAAAATTTTCCAAAATTCTTTTGGATTTTTCTTCCTTTTATCTTTCATTTCTTTGCTCATATTTTCGTTACATTTTCTAATACATTCGTTCATTGTTTTCTTATAATGTTTCTCACTTTGACATAATCTTTGTTTAAAAATATTTGACCCATAATGCTTATATAAGCGTTTTGATTTTCTATATTCTTTTTTAGCCTTTTTACAATCATTATTATACCATAGCTTGTTTTTAACCTCCACATTTTTTTGTTTTGTTTCTCTTTTTACATATGTTCCAAAAGTTGCCTTTGCAGATTCTACCAGAATATCACATACATCTGTAACAATATTATTTATACATTCTCTATTTATATGATCTACATCATTTTTAGCAGTGACAATATTTAAACGAATTGGGTCGATTATTTCATCAGCAATGTTTCTTCTAAATTCATCAACTTTTTCCTGATTCCACCTTTTTATCTTTGGTTCATTATTTGTTACGTCATTCATAACTTGTGATTCTTCAAGCCCTTGGTTCTTCTTAATTTCTAGTGAAACAGGACAATGGATGTCTGAATAAAGCTTACTAAAGTCAAAAATCTCAAAATTGTGAATATGTTTAAGAAATTGACTACTGCTTATAAAATAATCTACAACACTGATATTTTTGCATGTTGGCTTTCCAACATTGTTTCTTTCTAATCTACCATTTAGTACATACATGTTATTATTTTTACATAATTCTAATAGTTTTCTTCCATAAGTATTCACTACATTATCTGAACTATTTCTATATCTTGAAATACTAAGATCATCAAGTAAATACACATCATTAACCTCATTTTGATCAAAAAAGTCATTTATAAATCTATCACTTTCATCATTATTTTCATAATAATCTGGTAAATTACCAATACGACTGTTGAAATCTCCAGTCAAAATGACAAAATTAGATTTATTACAAAAAGATTGCAATTCAACTTCTATTTCATCAAAAGCATCTTCCGATGCGTAAGCTGTATTTATCGGTGGAACATAAACAACTCCTATAATTACATTTTGTGGAGTATGAAAAACTGTTTTATCAATAGAGAACCATAAAACATAAGGGCAACTTGTTTCAATAAACTTTATATGTTTATCAAGATACTTCTTATAGCCAAATGCAATTCCACCTGATCTATGAATTGAAAGTTTTTTTCTGTTTTTGAAATGAAAAATAAAATCATCACATTCGATATGGTCAAGGTCATCTAATTTAGTTTCTGTGAAACAAACAATATCAAAGTTTATTAACAAAGATTGAAATTCTGGATATAAAATTTTTGTTTTAATACCACATACATTTAGTGTCAAAATTTTTATATTTTCTTTATTTACAATAGTATCTGTGAGTTCGTATTCACTGTCAAGCGAACTGTGAAAGTCATCTGTCCTATTTAATTGATCTTTTACTGTATTTGTCCCTCCACGGTCGTCCTATTTATGTTGGTTTGTGCGGGGATCCCAACGGGGTTTTTCAAATCTTCTGTTCTGTGTTGGCGATTTAGGTCGCGCACCCTGTCGTTCGTACTGTTGGCGCATAGGTTCCATTTCATCTTCAGGAGAAGGGATGAACTCTTTACCGTTGATAAATAGACGGTCTCTTTTAAAGAAAGCTTTCTGTTTATGTTTCCTAGCTTCTTGAAAGTGGGGCCACAACGCTTTTCTTCTGTCGTTGACCTCTTTCGGAAATTGCTCACTTATTCCAAAGTTAGTTCCTTTTAATTCACTTGCCTGTTTCCTGACCTTTTCTCTTTCTTTATAATTGGCGAAACGACAAACGATGGGCTTTGTCCTGAAGTTGACGATTCCTTCTCGACTCTTTTCTGTATACTCTTTACCAAAGCGATGCGCTCGGTGGTAATGTACCGGATCGTCAATTTTCAGTTTCGTTTTAAAGAAATCTTCTAGGATTCTCTCCGTTTCGTCAGACTCTTCATCTTGTGTGGTCATCGGTATGCCAGTGAATATTAGATTTTCACGCATTGATCTTGTTTGTAGATCGATATGCCTTTCATAAAGGTCGTCTAGATCGCACTGCAAACGTGATAATGATTCATTTGCCTTGTTTTGGTCCACTCTCATATTACCTATCCTGTTTTTCATCTCTTCAACGTCCCCCTTGTTAGTTTCGAATTCACGGTTTATAAAGTTCATACCCTTTTCTACTTCATCTACTCTTTTGCTAATACCCTCAACCTTTTTGACGACATTTTTCATTGTTTTGTCGACTTCGTTAATTTTTTCGGTTAACAGGTCGAGTCGTGAGAGTTTTTCGCACATCATGTCCACCTTCTGTACCAGTATATCTATTTTGCTATTTGAATCATGGTAGGTAGTTGAGTTCATAAGTGGTTGCAAACATTGATTTTGCGGGGTACTTGGTAGAAAACCATATGCGGATGTAGATGGTGATACGTTGACAAAGTTTGGGGGTGGAATGGTTTGCGGTTGTGGTTGAAATGTTGAACAATGTATTTGTCTCTGCTGTTGTAAAATTTGTGAATCGTACACTGGAGTATTTGGCATCGAAGACATCATTGTACTGTAACAGTTATCGTTTTTTATTGGAGCAGTTTTCTTTTTCTTCTTTTGATCAGCAGATTTGTTTACATTTGAGTCATTTAAATCGCGAGTATTGTTCAATTGTTTCTTATAAGGTATCTCACCGCTACTGTTTTGATTACTTTTCTTTCTTTTCCTGGTGGATTTTCCTTTCTTCTTTGGCGTTTTCTTTGGAGGCATATATAATGTCTATATATCAAACACATTAAAACACTATTGTCCAATAAACACATCAAATTCCATGATAATTTATATTTTTTTCGGGAGCTCAAAAATGCTCGACATCTTGTTCACACATGCGCAATGATCATTCATTTCATTACATGTACATGAGTTACATGTTGCATGAGAAAAAAAAGTAATAATGCTTTGTTTTGTTTTAATATATTATCATTAGTTCTTCAAGACTTGATCAATGAATTCTATGTAAATGTACATTTAAATACAGGAGAGCAATTATATACATGTTTATTATGTTCATAATTGAACATTTATCATGTTCATAATTTAATGCATTTGTATCTTATTATCATTATTTTCCAGACTATGTACATGATTTGATGACACGAGTATTCCGACGCAGACATATGTATGATTCCATTGCTGCAGCAGCTGAGGATTTTAGATTGGGTTTTGATTAACCTGATCCTCTGACATCTTTGTATCAGAATGTTGACAAAGATTTTCTGATACGGGAAAGACAATCCAGATTTGTCAACTAGTAAGGCATTACGGTCGGGCATATTTGAACCCAGTGTATTCTTCAGAAGGGTATGTAACACGTATCTTCTTCACGGCACAAGATGGAATCACCTTTCTTCTACCTTTTCCCAAAATATGCCAAATCCACCTGGTAAACTGTCTGTATGCAATGTATCTGTACAATCTATTAAAAAAAGAAAATATCATTTATGAATTTTGTGTGTGTGTTTATCCATACTATGGTGGCATATTTCTGCCAACACATAATCATATACATAACTAGTTAATTAAGTAGATATCTAGTTATCTAACTAGATAAATATCTAGTTATTTAACTAGATAAATTATCTAGATATTTAACTAGATAATTAAGTGGTTATCTAGTTATTTAACTAGATATTTAACTAGTTAATTAAGTAGTTATCTAGTTATTTAACTAGATATTTAACTAGTTAATTTTAATATCATAACGTGAAAAAATGCATGTTAGCGCTTGTAACTGCCATTATTATATTATTATTCACCTCTATTTTAAGAGGTTATCTAGATATTTAACTAGATAACTACTTATTATCTAGATATTTAACTAGATATTTATCTAGATAAATATCTAGATAACTACTTATTATCTAGATAATTATCTAGATATTTATCTAGATAAATTATCTAGATATTTATCTAGATAATTTATCTAGATAATAAGTAGTTATCTAGATATTTATCTAGATAAATATCTAGATAATTTATCTAGATAAATATCTAGATAATTATCTAGATAATAAGTAGTTATCTAGATATTTATCTAGATAAATATCTAGATAATTTATCTAGATAAATATCTAGATAATTATCTAGATAATAAGTAGTTATCTAGATATTTATCTAGATAAATATCTAGATAATTTATCTAGATAAATATCTAGATAATTATCTAGATAATAAGTAGTTATCTAGATATTTATCTAGATAAATATCTAGTTAAATATCTAGATAATAAGTAGTTATCTAGTTAAATATCTAGATAACCTCTTAAAATAGAGGTGAATAATAATATAATAATGGCAGTTACAAGCGCTAACATGCATTTTTCACGTTATGATATTAAAATTAACTAGTTAAATATCTAGTTAAATAACTAGATAACTACTTAATTAACTAGTTAAATATCTAGTTAAATAACTAGATAACCACTTAATTATCTAGTTAAATATCTAGATAATTTATCTAGTTAAATAACTAGATATTTATCTAGTTAGATAACTAGATATCTACTTAATTAACTAGTTATGTATATGATTATGTGTTGGCAGAAATATGCCACCATAAAGTTTATATCTATTTCTTGTTTTCATATTGTTGTATTTTATGTAATGCTCTGCTAATTAAATAAAACTATTATTTCTTAACAAAAAATAACATTACGTATTTTATTGTGATCATATTGAACAGAAAATGTTTTATTTAAAAAAATAAAAATGATGTTTTGTTACATGCTCTTCAATCTTTTTAATATATGCAGTGTGATGAATAAATTATTACATGTAGACTGATCATTTTGTGTTAAGTGATTGCACTTATTTACTTACTCATGAATTGGCTCATTGTCGTCGATAGGACCATCAACTTCAACAAATTGATACATGGCAGTTTCAACTACATGCCGATTCAAACAGTTTCCAATGAACCCTTCATGCTCTGTGATGCATGTCACACCCTCTTCTTCAATTTTATTATTAACAGGATCAATTTCGTGACAGCATACCGATTCTGTTTGAGATGGCATCAACCCACACTGTTGACAATCACACCTGAATAAATGAAATATTAAAATTGAATAAACGGGGTGCATATTAAAGTATGCTGATACAGCTGTATAATAAACATAATAACATTTTAAGTGCAGTTTCTATGTACTTAACATATGATGCAAAAACAATTTAATTGCTTTGGGGTTCATTGTGATGAATAATACATACATTGGAATATAGGATATATAACTTTTATGTGAAATGCCAAAAAATAGAAGGGTAAAAAACACAGACAACTGATACATGTACATGTAATGCAAGATGGAAGAATATGTGGAACAAGTGTACATGCCAAGACCTACATCATTAAGTGGCGATAAATCTACGATTAACAGCAAGCAGCATATAAATGCTTGCCTATAAAGATTATTGCTGAGAAAATAATTATGATATTTCGCAGATTGTAGCAATTAGAGTCTGTGAAGGAGAAAGGGCTTGAACATGGTGCCTCCAGTAAAAAAGGGTAACTTAAGACAAGGGATGTTGACCGTCTTTGTCCTTTTGTAATTACATGTATGTCAATATTTATTACAACAAACCATAAAGTCTTCATGCATGATTGTCTGAGGGCATAACATGCACATCATGCATGTAGAAAAACAATATGTCGCACACAACTTTTGTATCGTATGGACTTATAATTTTCAACAGACATATTGATTTAATCGTAAACAAAGTCAACATGATCAACGAAACATACCAAGCCAAGTTATCCAATCTGTCTCCATTCGGTATGTTGTCTTCATCATGGTCATCAAACTCAGACCCAGATTCACTTTCCTCTGGTATGTCCGGGTTTCTCTCGTCGTCAAATGTCATTTGGCTACGCCTCGGCTCAAATTGATATGGTCTGATGTTTTGTGGACGTTCTTGGTTTAATTCATCGTCGCTTAAATCCATTCTTTCCCTTTTCTTTTATCGTATAAATTCTTTGTCGAGTAATGGCTGCCAAATAAACAAGTCCCTAAGATGACGTCAGAGGTCGTTCGTGTGTTCATCTTATTAATTGTCGATAATTTCCGGCAGAAGTCGGAAATAGAGAAATTGATTGCTTTATTACATTGAATCCCTCGCTAACGTAACGACATTTACATAAACGAATGATTTATAACAACTTTATTTAAACTTTTAAGCGATTTTTACAAAAAAATGTAATCATGTCATTTGTCCTTTAAAAGATACGTGTTTTCATGAAATTTTGTATAACTTATATTTTGGAAAACTTTTTGTCTGTTTGTTGACTTTCTCAATGTGCTGAGCCTATATCTCAAACAACATAAGATTAAATCTTCATGAACTTTTGTACACCGAAATAAAACCATCCCTGCTAATATCCATCAATTCGTGTGACCATTAAACTCATTAACACTTCATAGTACTATGTTTTAAAACTCGTTCATATATCTATAAAATTATTTGTTTTTCTATATTCTTATTTTGTATATGTAATTGAAATTTATGTGACAGTGCATCATAAGCCTCTATAGGCTGGCTGGTATAATTACAGTGTGATAATTGCAGCTAATTTGCTGATAATCCGTTGGGCAACACTTTTCAAACTAGTCCGAGATTGCTCCAACGTCCTCGGCATTTTTCCATCAAGCTGGTCCCACGGCATCAGCTTGCTGGAAAAATGCCGAGGACGTCGGAGCAATCTCGGACTAAAATGAATGGATTATTGGATTCCAAGGACCAACCATATTTGGGTTGTAGATGCCTTATTCTCTGTGTCCACATGCGTATTCATACGAGACATATACTGTTTCCAATCTTGTTTTGTAAATTAATGTACGGTCTTATGGTAATATATGTTGCATGAAAGGGCAATATGTATGTTCCATAATGTGAATATTGATTTATTTTTTCATTTCACAGTATTTTGCAAAGATACATAAATTACTTATATACTCATATTTTGTCAAAAAAGTGAGGGAGACGGAAACGGGAGGGAGAAGAGGGGCGGGAGAAGGGAGAAGAGGGGTGGGAGAAGGGAGAAAAGGGGCGGGAGAAGGGGGAAAGCTACCCCCTGTCCAGCCCCCCATAAGATTTTTTTATTGTTACTCGCTTGACTAAAACGGGAACTGTTTACGGATACGGCACCTTTTCAGTCCGGAATTACACGAGTAACGGTCTCAGTCTTGTATTGTTTTTCCCATAGACTTCTATAGTAAGCCCGAGATTTTTTGATTTTTAAAAAAAATGGTTAAAATGATTCATTGCAACTTTTGCTATATTTTTTCAATAAAGGAAGTGTCAGAAAACATTTTAAAGGGTGGGCCGAAAAAAAGTCGCACGAAGATAAGAAAACCACAGTTGGTTGAACTAAAAATAGTTTTTTCCTACTTTCACTTTAGTCTTCCATTTCAAAAAAAAAACCCTTCTCGTGAGAACTGTTTTATTTAATAACTATTTTTACATTTCAAAAAGGTTTGGTGTCTTTCCTTCAATTTTAGCCAACAGTTAGAAAACATGAAAAGTAATGCTGCAAACGACTCCGGGGAAAGGCACTATATTTTAATAGCCTCAATGTTTTGACGTCCACCCGCGCAAGAACTTTTAATACAAGACTGGAACCTTACAATAAAAAATAAAATTAGGATTACTCACATTATTGTTACTCGCAAAATGAAAGAAATGATAATGTCGCAAAAACAAAAACATTATAAATCGTTAATATTGTATATTTCATGAACGACAATATACAAAAAAATTATCAAAAAGGCGCATTTTACCAAAAATGTATTATTTTCCTTGTGCATTTCAATTGTTGCCGTAGGTTATAATAAGATCTATACACTATCAAGGGCTCTAGCTCAAGAGTTAGTATGCTGTTACCACTTTTCACAAAAGATCAAATAACTGATCATTATGTCCGAAAAAATCGACCACCAGAAAAAGAAGAGGATTGAGGCACAAAATATTTGTTTTACTGCAATATAAATTTAGATGAAATTTATATAAGTCCGCCCGTCACACAAAGTATATGCAACCTATAGCTCAAAAAGTACAATTTACAAATACAGCCTTCAAACTTTGCAGGGTGATCAAATACAGGAAGATGTGAATTCTTTCTCCTTTTATAACGAATTTAATATAAAATTTACAAAAAGTTTTTCGTGGCGGGAGTCATTTTTGCGAACTCAAATTTAGGATGATGATGCCGCAGTCAGCATGTAATTGGTCTTGTTTCTTTTTTACAGCCATGTTGAGTTGGGTACTAAAGGATGTCGTTAACGTTAGAAACCTTTTGGATGGATGAGGTATAGATGTAGAGACCGGTATTAGAGACACCAACACCATCAATATAAAGAATTTAGACGAATAGGTATGTTGAAGAAGTTGATACTGTCACATTTGAGGGGTAGTTCGTCGTCTTTAGTACATAACTCTATACCCAATTATGGTGCAAATATGCTTATTAGAAATAGACCACCCCTTCGGATTTTTTTTTTCGACAGGTGATTGTCATAGCTCACAGGGAATGAATTTAAATGTTTGCTTTTGTCTCAGGTTTAGCTCTATGTCACTTGTTACTTTGAATATAATAATGAACAAATTGGTGTACATTTATGTAGTTGATTGATGGTATAGATCTACACGTTTATGTCGTCGAAATCCTAGTTTTCTATTTCCTAGGCAAGATGCTACTCGTTGCAATGAGTTTTGGTGTTAAGGATTTATCCTTGCACTTACTATAAAGATGAATAGTAGTGGTCCTGTAAACACAGCTGGGTCGTTGATAGTTACGATAACGTAACCCTTACTCCGTTACTCTCCGTGAGGGTTACGTTATCGTAAATAGGTCGTTGATATTAAGTTGCCAATCTGTAGATGTAATGTGTCTACGTTTCGGTTGATTTTGTGTTTTTTCAAGTTTCGCGTTTCTTCATGCTGTTTTCGTTCGTGTTTACTGGTATTGTCGTTGCCCTTTCGGACTTTGGACACTTGACATTCACCGAAAAAGAAGTAGGTAAAAGGAGAGGAATTTGTGGGATGTTACTTACAGAGCTTGAATTTTTATTTAGACATTCTGGAATCAAAGTTAATATGAGATGTTTGTCGTATATGGATAGCTTATTGGACGCTTCGATTCATGCACGGAAAAGATGCCCTTGTGTCTGTCAAGTAGTGCACCACATAGGCTAAATTTTCCGCCCCTATCAACCTATCCCCTTTTCATGTGGTCTTGAAAAATGACTGTTCCTTTGTTTCTTATCCCAACCCATATTTTTTCATGAAGCAAAGAGGCACCAAATTGTCATTAGAGCGTCACAAGTCCAAAAGGACAACGACATTACCACAAAAAAAGAGAACAGCACGAAGAACACAAAAAAACAGAAATCATTAACGCGAACTCAAGTCGTAACTCAGGTACCCCGGAAGAGTAAGCAGTGCGTGCTTACTTCAGCACATCCGACCCGTTGCGCTACCAATTTCCAATTCAGTATATCAAATCCGGTAAAGGAAGACAAAACAAAAGCCTTTTACAAACCAACATCTGCACTCCTCTGAGAGATCTGAATCCCATATTTGTCTATGAGCGCATGATGTTGTCAGTAAAATTTCTTGAATGAAGACAGCAACCAAAGAACAATATGATCCTGTGTTAGCAATTTTTGTGTCAGATGTGTTGATCTCCCAAGGAAATGGATGTAATCCCCGCAAGCCCTGGAGTAACGAATCAATTGTGATACGTAAACTCCATAAGCTGAAGCGGAAGGAATGTTGCTGTACAAGAAGGAAAAGTTTGTCATCATTCATGTTTATTTTATCACCCATTTCACATGGTGTTACAAGGGCGTTTAACACCATCTTACTCTTCGGAGACGATGCCGAGTCCATGCATAGCGCTATCAAGTTCGTGTCGCCTATCTGCATTTCTATCGATCTGTTGAGCCAAAATTAATTTTGGTATTGCGTGTGACCATGCTGTTGGCTAGCTAATGTTCTGTAATATCAAAGGAGATAATTTGTTTACGATTTCAAAATTCTTTTTGGTCTTTCTTTGTTTATTTTGATTTCTGAATTTGAGGTCAAGGAATGAGATCATGTGTGCATTATTCAATGTGCTTGTTATAATGAACTTAAATACAATTTAATTTCTCAGTACCTTTTCTTGAATAGTTACCGGTTAAAAAAAGATGTATTGTAATCCAACATTTAATTAGATAATCATGCATGATTGTATGCTCAATATTGATCTATGTGTATGACGTCCCTGCTTCTATTCATCTACAAAATAAACGGATAGTAATTTTTATCTAGAACAAGAGGCTCACAGGAGCCTGAATCGCTCACCTGACTTAAATGCCGGAATTATAAGCTATTTGACATTGAAAGGGTCATTAAGTTAACAACAGAATTTTGATGTTCTAAGGGGAATAACTCATAAAAGAAATGGTCATGGATCCTGTAACAAATTTTGTAAGTCAATATTTTCAAATTTCTCAAATAACATTAATAGATTACATCGATTTCCTTAGCAGAGCGTGTCGCGTGTCTGACGCAAAAATTGCTCACACAGGGTTATGTTGCTTCTTGGTTGCTGTCTTCACTCAAGAAATTTTACGGAAGAAATCATGCACTTCATCTCTCAGATGAGTACAGATATTGTTTTGTCATAGGGTTTAGTTTTGTCTTCCTTTACCGGATTACACACGCTGAATGGACTATTGGTAACGCGATGGGAGTGCTATAGCAAGCAAAAACTGCTTACTCTTCCGGAGCACCTGAGTTCACTCTTGTTTCGACTGGAGGTCGCGTTGTTGATTGATATTCAGATTTTGTGTTTCCATGTTTTACATGTTGTCTGTTTTTGTCCCGTCCCTGTTGGTGTTTACTGGTTTTGTGTCTGCCCTTTCGGACTTTTGACATTCGGATACCCCATTGGTACTTCTGCTTCTTTCAAGATAATGAGTTTAAAAGTGCAAATTTTGAAAAAGAATCAGAAAAAAGGCAAAAACTCCTACATAAGTTATTACTCCTAATTGGATTATCTTGAAAATTTCAAGACAGGTATATCTAAAAGTACTGAACATTTTTGTTCTTCATCTGAATTCTCATACCTGTGACAATTTTCAAGTTATTAGCAAAAAAATACAATTAACTCCTATGTCCTATTTTTAGCAATGACGGCCATATTATTTTACAAATCAAAAATCCAAACGACGGTTTTGTAGTTCAAATGTTGATGAACGACTGCACCAAGTTTGGATGTATGGTGTTAGACAAGTTAACGATTTTATTGTAATGCGGAAATGCTGTAAAAATTGTCAATTTTGAAGTTCTATGGGGTATTACTCCTAAATGGAACATCCTACAGCATTGACCCTATTACATTTTTGTAGATCTTGACGTGCTGATCACTTTTACACTATGACAGATTTTGGATATCTGTAACCGTTTTTAAGTTATTTGGTAAAAAAACTGCAATTTGACCCCTATGAACGGCGGTCATATTTTTTACGAATAAAAAATCCGAACGATGGTTTTGTACACATAATTCCATTTAACAACTGTACCAAGTTTGGTTGCAATTGGACTTATGGTATCGGACAAGTTAATGTTTGTAAATTGTTAACAGATGACGACGACGACGGACGCCAAGTGGTGGAAAAGCTCACCTAAAAACAGATTTTTTAACCGGCAGCTGAATTAACCGGTTCAAACATGTCAAAATAAATGTCCCACTGATTATTTTTTTTCTTAAACGAATTCATCGTATTACAAAACTTATTGCTTGAAAGTTTGTTGTTAATGATATACATACACCTATCCTGCTTGTCTCTTTCCGAAAAACGCAGGCGCCCGCTCGGCGTCATCTACAAATTTTAACGATTGTTTTAATATCAAATGTACTCGAACATAACGTTAAACATGTCAAATGGCTAGACTAAACAAATGCTACAAGATCTAGTTGAAGTCATTGTAAATATATTTTTTGGCTTTAGTGTTCTAATATCATACCGGTATTCCAATTTTTCGACCCCTAGTTCTGATGAAGGTTACTCCAGGAAAGCGCTTCACAAGCATTGAATGGTTTTGTTTGTCATTTATAGAAATAATAAGCTAAATTGCCTGAGTATACATACTATGATGCATTAAACCGGAATAGGTATAAGCTAGTCGACATATCCGCACCCAATGGCACGGAATGCAAAATTAATTTTCTACTTTGTAATTTGTATTTCTAAAATTAAAATACGTAAATATTGTATTGATATGAATATTTTGAAATATTTCTAGCTATAGAGATGCATGTAAAGATTTTTTTAATGAAAACGGTTTATATTTCATTGACGTCATAATTGTTCAAAAAAAAATTACAGAATGGCGGAAAACTTTAATTCAAATTTTCGTGGGATAACACAAAGCGTATTGTACATGGCAACTAAATAAATAGTCTGCCGAAATATTTCTGCAGTCGTAAAATTATAAACATTTCATGTTGTGTCTTGAGAAGTATATGATATTGTTTCTTCTCTAACTTTACATTCGAAAATGAAAGTAGAAACTTTTTAAGGTGCCCTCTATGACGTCCGGTTCTATCGTTTTTTTTAAGCATGTATTATGAGGTCATTTTTAGTCTGAGAAAATAAATCCACTTCCTCGTTCTGTTTGCAGGTGTACTCCTTTTTAAAACCATGCAAAAGCTTGAATTTCTTGCTGTTATTAAAGAAATAAGGGGACAACCATTTGATTCTGAAAAGGGGGGTCTTTTCCGCCGTTTTGTGCAGCCGAGATTATTTATTTTTGTTATACCATACTAGTAAAAGATCTTGGGACACTAAACGGGGTATAATAAGAGTGTCGATTTCAAATTTTAATCAACCATTCATTTTTACCTTGGAAGTAGAGGCCAGATTATTTATCTCTAATTCTTTTGCGACACGATTATTAATTTACAAGAACCGCCACTCACCCCCATGAGAATCAAATATATCATCCCCTAAAATATATCTGCGGGAGCTTATCAGGTTGAACCTGCATCATATTATCAATATG
>CAXARO010000192.1:0-10006 GCA_963971305.1 Arcuatula senhousia | reverse complement strand
ATACTAACCCTAACCCTAATTACAGTACCTGTATGGTAAAAGCTTCCCTCTCTCCCCATTTACCATCACACCATTTACCATCCCCATACACCATATACTATTTCCATCCCCATACACGATGTACCATCCCCATCCCCATCCCCATACACCATGTACCATTCGCGTCCCCATCCCCATACACGATTTACAATCCCCATCCCCATTTACCATTCTATATTCCCCATACCCATAATGCAATTGTTTATTATTATCGATAATACATGTATTAATTTGTTTTAAGGAAATTATTACGATATTTAATAGTTTAAATATCTATTAATGTTTTTTATTTAGTTTACATGCATAAATAACATACGGGTGACATAGAAATAATAACTATAACATATTTTCATAACACAAAATTTACTATCACATTTTAATATTCTCAATATCATAGACCTGTATTTAAATAATCTATTTATATAAAGGTCTATGTCAATATTAAATATTAATTGAAAATGTTTCATTTTAGTAATAAATAAAGCTGTTATTATCATCTTTTAATGAAACCATGTTATTCATAATCTTAAAGACATAATTATAATGTCTATAATAATAATTTTAATATATTACGCAACTTTTTAGTAAAAATTGATCTTGAACTTTTCTAATTACATCCAATGTATGACATATAGGTCTATTCATAACCTGAATAAAAGTCAACATATTTATATTTAGTTTATCTAAGCATATATGTTTCAAATCTAATGAAAAAACTTGTCTGTTTTTGTCCCGTTCTTGTTTGTGTTTACTGGTTTAGTCTCTGCCCTTTCGGACTTATGACATTCGGATACCCCATTGGTACCTCTGCTTCTTTCAACTTATCTTAGCATATATGTTTCAAATCTAATGAAAAAACTTGTTTCGCAATCAATTTCTTGTCAATTTTATTAAGCCGGCATATAATTTGGAGCTCAAATATCAGTTTTTCCTTTAGTAAGTAATATTTTACATATAAAACTTGCAAGTGTGATCTAAATACTCCTATGCAAACCAATTTTCATTATAGTTTCTTAACTATCAACCTTATTTTTGAAATAATTGATACATGTATGCACATGGCTATGTATATTTTCAACTTATCTTAGCATATATGTTTCAAATCTAATGAAAAAACTTGTTTCGAAATCAATTTCTTGTCAATTTTATTAAGCCAGCATATAATTTTGAGCTCAAATATCAGTTTTTACTTTAGTAAGTAATATTTTACATATAAAACTTGCAAGTGTGATCTAAATACTCCTATGCAAACCAATTTTCATTATAGTTTCTTAACTATCAACCTTATTTTTGAAATAATTGATACATGTATGCACATGGCTATGTATATTTTCAACTTATCTTAGCATATATGTTTCAAATCTAATGGAAAAACTTGTTTGCAATCAATTTCTTGTCAATTTTATTAAGCCTGCATATAATTTGGAGCTCAAATATCAGTTTTTCCTTTAGTAAGTAATATTTTACATATAAAACTTGCAAGTGTGATCTAAATACTCCTATGCAAACCAATTTTCATTATAGTTTCTTAACTATCAACCTTATTTTTGAAATAATTGATACATGTATTCACATGGCTATGTATATTTTCAACTTATCTTAGCATATATGTTTCAAATCTAATGAAAAAACTTGTTTCGCAATCAATTTCTTGTCAATTTTATTAAGCCGGCATTTAATTTTGAGCTCAAATATCAGTTTTTCCTTTAGTAAGTAATATTTTACATATAAAACTTGCAAGTGTGATCTAAATACTCCTATGCAAACCAATTTTCATTATAGGTTCTTAACTATCAACCTTATTTTTGAAATAATTGATACATGTATGCACATGGCTATGTATATTTTCAACTTATCTTAGCATATATGTTTCAAATCTAATGAAAAAACTTGTTTCGCAATCAATTTCTTGTCAATTTTATTAAGCCGGCATATAATTTGGAGCTTAAATATCAGTTTTTACATTAGTAAGTAATATTTTACATATAAAACTTGCAAGTGTGATCTAAATACTCCTATGCAAACCAATTTTCATTATAGTTTCTTAACTATCAACCTTATTTTTGAAATAATTGATACATGTATGCACATGGCTATGTATATTTTCAACTTATCTTAGCATATATGTTTCAAATCTAATGAAAAAACTTGTTTCGCAATCAATTTCTTGTCAATTTTATTAAGCCGGCATATAATTTGGAGCTCAAATATCAGTTTTTCCTTTAGTAAGTAATATTTTACATATAAAACTTGCAAGTGTGATCTAAATACTCCTATGCAAACCAATTTTCATTATAGTTTCTTAACTATCAACCTTATTTTTGAAATAATTGATACATGTATGCACATGGCTATGTATATTTTCAACTTATCTTAGCATATATGTTTCAAATCTAATGAAAAAACTTGTTTCGAAATCAATTTCTTGTCAATTTTATTAAGCCAGCATATAATTTTGAGCTCAAATATCAGTTTTTACTTTAGTAAGTAATATTTTACATATAAAACTTGCAAGTGTGATCTAAATACTCCTATGCAAACCAATTTTCATTATAGTTTCTTAACTATCAACCTTATTTTTGAAATAATTGATACATGTATGCACATGGCTATGTATATTTTCAACTTATCTTAGCATATATGTTTCAAATCTAATGAAAAAACTTGTTTGCAATCAATTTCTTGTCAATTTTATTAAGCCTGCATATAATTTGGAGCTCAAATATCAGTTTTTCCTTTAGTAAGTAATATTTTACATATAAAACTTGCAAGTGTGATCTAAATACTCCTATGCAAACCAATTTTCATTATAGTTTCTTAACTATCAACCTTATTTTTGAAATAATTGATACATGTATTCACATGGCTATGTATATTTTCAACTTATCTTAGCATATATGTTTCAAATCTAATGAAAAAACTTGTTTCGCAATCAATTTCTTGTCAATTTTATTAAGCCGGCATTTAATTTTGAGCTCAAATATCAGTTTTTCCTTTAGTAAGTAATATTTTACATATAAAACTTGCAAGTGTGATCTAAATACTCCTATGCAAACCAATTTTCATTATAGTTTCTTAACTATCAACCTTATTTTTGAAATAATTGATACATGTATGCACATGGCTATGTATATTTTCAACTTATCTTAGCATATATGTTTCAAATCTAATGAAAAAACTTGTTTCGCAATCAATTTCTTGTCAATTTTATTAAGCCGGCATATAATTTGGAGCTCAAATATCAGTTTTTACATTAGTAAGTAATATTTTACATATAAAACTTGCAAGTGTGATCTAAATACTCCTATGCAAACCAATTTTCATTATAGTTTCTTAACTATCAACCTTATTTTTGAAATAATTGATACATGTATGCACATGGCTATGTATATTTTCAACTTATCTTAGCATATATGTTTCAAATCTAATGAAAAAACTTGTTTCGCAATCAATTTCTTGTCAATTTTATTAAGCCGGCATATAATTTGGAGCTCAAATATCAGTTTTTCCTTTAGTAAGTAATATTTTACATATAAAACTTGCAAGTGTGATCTAAATACTCCTATGCAAACCAATTTTCATTATAGTTTCTTAACTATCAACCTTATTTTTGAAATAATTGATACATGTATGCACATGGCTATGTATATTTTCAACTTATCTTAGCATATATGTTTAAAATCTAATGAAAAAACTTGTTTCGCAATCAATTTCTTGTCAATTTTATTAAGCCGGCATTTAATTTTGAGCTCAAATATCAGTTTTTCCTTTAGTAAGTAATATTTTACATATACAACTTGCAAGTGTGATCTAAATACTCCTATGCAAACCAATTTTCATTATAGTTTCTTAACTATCAACCTTATTTTTGAAATAATTGATACATGTATGCACATGGCTATGTATATTTTCAACTTATCTTAGCATATATGTTTCAAATCTAATGAAAAAACTTGTTTCGCAATCAATTTCTTGTCAATTTTATTAAGCCGGCATATAATTTGGAGCTCAAATATCAGTTTTTCCTTTATTAAGTAATATTTTACATATAAAACTTGCAAGTGTGATCTAAATACTCCTATGCAAACCAATTTTCATTATAGTTTCTTAACTATCAACCTTATTTTTGAAATAATTGATACATGTATGCACATGGCTATGTATATTTTCAACTTATCTTAGCATATATGTTTCAAATCTAATGAAAAAACTTGTTTCGCAATCAATTTCTTGTCAATTTTATTAAGCCGGCATATAATTTGGAGCTCAAATATCATTTTTTCCTTTAGTAAGTAATGTTTTACATATAAAACTTGCAAGTGTGATCTAAATACTCCAATGCAAAACAATTTTCATTATAGTTTCTTAACTATGAACCTTATTTTTGAAATAATTGATACATGTATGCACATGGCTATGTATATTTTCAACTTATCTTAGCATATATGTTTCAAATCTAATGAAAAAACTTGTTTCGCAATCAATTTCATGTCAATTTCATTAAACCAGCATATAATTTGGAACTCAAATATAAGTTTTTACTTGAGTAACTAATATTCTAAATATAAAACTTGCAAGTATGTTCTTAATACTCTTATGCAAACCAATTTTCATTATAGTTTCTTAACTATGGACCTTATTTTTGAAGTCTTGGATACATTTATGCATATGGCTATGTATATTTTCAATTTTACTGGGCATAAAAGTTTTTCAATCTAATAGAAAAACGTATCAGGTGTAATATCGTTGCTTTTTTTCTTAAATGCTTTATATATTATTATTAAATATTAACTTAAATACTCAGATTAAAATCTTAATGTAAACAATATTAATTTTTCATTGTTTTCGTTATACAAATATGAGGCGAAATGTAAAATTCTTTCATTTATTTCAGTTATATATCTTATTTTTATAAATAGTTGTATTCAAATAAAAGATACATGTACAAATTTATCGTAAAAATGCTGTTATTAAAAATGTAATATGAAAAATGTCTTTAATCAAGGAATATTCCTTGCTTTAATGTATAGATTTATTTTCATACACTCAACAAACAAAACAACTATATACGTTAATCATCCTCGTGTACACGGTAGTAATATAAATATATTCGTTTTATATATTTTTCCATATTTAATGCAACAGACATCTACCGTATCATCTAAAGTAAAAATGACCAAATAAATTTACAATTATTCCATTATTATATCATTTACCATCCCCATTTACCATTCGGTAGACCAATCAAATTCGATTTACCATTTACCATCCCCATTTACGATCCCCATCCCCATCCCCATACACGATACTATTCCCCATACACTATACTATTCCCCATATACCATTTACCATTCACCATCCCCATCCCCATCCCCATTTACCATCCCCCCATTTACTATAGATCGGGAAGCTTTTACAATTTAGGGACTGTATATGTTTTACACTAACCCTAACCCTAATAAAATGTTTTACACTAACCCTAACCCTTATTATACGTTTTTGTACTAACCCTTATCATAAATGTATCTTTGTACTAACCCTTACCACTTTTTTTTTGTTTTCATCGACTATATGACCTTAGTTTTATAATTTTGTACTAACCTTAGCCCTCAATATATCTTTATATGCTTACACCTAACCCTAATGGTGTGTTTTATACTCACCCTAACCCTAATACTATGTTTTACCCTAACCCTAACCCTAATTATTAGTTTTTGTACTAACCCTTAGTGAGTGAGTGAGTGAGTGAGTTGGTGTTTTACGCCCGTGCAACGCTATATAGGTTATTTACAGGCGATGAACATGAAAAGGATGATACAATGAACATGAAATGAAGATGAAATATGGGATGGGGTGGGAAACACAGGGACGGTAAATTTTGAAGAACCACAGGAAAAGAGGAGAAGTGGGCAGGGGCGGAAAATTTAGCCTATGTGGTGCACTACTTGGCGGTCCACAAAGGGGTCTTTTGCGTGCATGAAGCGTGGCATTCTCCACACACGTTGGCCCACAACTAAACCTAACCCTAATTATATGTTTTACACTTACCCTACCCTAATTAAACGTTTTTGTACAAACCTTTTCATAAATGTAATTTTTTGTACAAACCCCTACCACTGATTTTGGTTTTCATCGACTATAATCCTAATTGTATAATTTTGTACTAACCCTAACCCTAAATGTTTCTTTATATGCTAACCCCTAACCCTATTTGTGTTTTATACAAACTGTAACCCTAATAATATGCTTTACACTAACCCTAACCCTTAGTATACGTTTTTGTACTACCCCTTACCCTAATGGTATAATTTTGTACTAACTCTAATCCTAAATGTGTCTTTATATGCAAGCCCCTTACCCTAATTGTGTGTTTTATACTAACCCTAATCATAAATGTATTTTTTATACAAACCGCTACCTCTTATTTTGTATTTTCATCGACTATAACCCTAATTGTATTATTTTGTACTAACCCTAACCCTAAATGTATCGTATATGCTAACTCCTACCCCTAATTGTGTATCTAATACTTACTCTAACCCTAATAATATGTTTCACACTAACCTTAATCCTAATAATACGTTTTTGTAATAACCCTTACCCTAATTGTATAAATGTGTACTAACCCTAACCCTTAATGTATCTTTATATGCTAACCCCTAACCCTAACTGTGTGTTTCATACTAACCCTAACCCTAATTATATGTTTTACACTAACCCCGACCCTAATTGTATGTTTTTTACTAACCCTGACCATTAATGTATCTTTTTTGGTCCAACCCCTACCCTTAAGTTTGTGTTTTCACAGACCCTAACCGTTACCCTTATTGAACGTTTTTAGTACTAACATGTACCTGATCTGTATTTTTTGTACTAACCCCTACCCCTTATTTTGTTTTTTCATCGACGCTAAACCTAATTGTATGATTTTGTAACCCTAACCTTTAGTGTATCTTAATATGCTTACCCCCAACCCTAATTGTGTGTTTTATACTAACCCTAACCCTAATTATATGTTTTACACTAACCCTAACCCTAATAAAATGTTTTACACTACAGCTATTGAACCGTGTAACTTTTCCATTCACACCATACACGATACACGATTGTGCGATACACCATACACCATTGATAGATACACGATACAGCGAAACACGATACACGATGAACGATACACCATACACGATACACGATAGAAACTTTATAAAAAAAATCAAGAATGTTTGCTGAAACGAAACTACAATAATATTGCCACATTTATTTCTATGAACTTTGAAATTCCTCTATTATCTAGATCTGTCTTCATTTAATCGAAATAGACGTCAAATATTAATTTTTAACATATTATTAAATTGAATGCCACGCCCGTGTCGCCTTTAACGTTTTCCCATTTCTTCTGAAAGTTATACATTCCAAAAACATGCTTGCTCTGGTGCTTTGATCCAATCTAGTTTTAAATTGCTTTTAAATGTAATAAGTTCGTTTAAAATTCTTGCTATTTAGTATATTAAACCAATTGTAACCCGTTTTAGTTTCCTAATTTACGTATAGTTTATAATATTGGAAGAAAAATGAATAAGTTTTTTTCTTCTAAATTTGTCATGTCTGTCAGTTCTTGTCCTTGTATAGTGTATAAAATTCGAAGATCTGCTTTAATCAAAACTATAAGTCATGTTAAACAATATTGATTAAAGAAATATGTCATCTTTAAAGATTTTTTTAAGGTTACATACATGTACAAGCATCGAAAAGTTAAGTGTAACCGTTCTACAAACACAGCACGAGATGCATACATTAAGTGTACATGTACCTTTTCTTATGCATTAAAGACAACACAGAAGGAAAAGGGTCCACCTGAACTCGAATAATTCAAGCTCTTATCGTCTTCAGATACGTCGTCGGAATATAGCGACAATAGACATTTTCAATAACTGTCTACAGCTACGATCGACAACGACATCGAGAGTAAAAATAACATTGAAATTCCTAAAGGATGTTACATTAAGTCGCCTAAAAAGGTGAACAATTTAAATACTATACTAGTAGTCAAACTCTCACGAAATGTGTTAAAAATTAAGAAAGTATAAAACAGCAATATGTTGGTAAAAATGATAAAAAATTACAAAAATAAATATTTAAATCATTTCTATCAAAATGTACTTTGTTAGGGGCATTTAGAAAAAAAAGGGGAAGGACCATGCTCAAGTGCCACTTTGCAAATACGAACATTATGATTTGTACTTAGGTTCTTTCTTGTTGAATTGATCTTTTACCGATTAGATAATGATTTTTACTGTGTGTAATTTTGTGCCATTTAAGGATTATCAATCGGTTTTATTTTTAAGAGCTAATTGGAACATGGGATTTTCACATATTTTTCATGAGATATGGGATATTGAAATTAAACTTACTCGAGAATATATAATAGATAAGTCCATTTTATTTACAGGGATATGGGATATTGGGAAACACTTTTTCGGATGGGGATATTTGATAATACAAGAGTTAACACTAAAGTATGTCTCGCCCGCCGGCACCATCAGAAACAATAATTCTTTCTTACTTCCACTATATTTTGAATGCAAAAGAATTTTCAGTTTCTGAGATCAAAAGGTCTTTATAGAACTTAAACATTATCAAAATATGCAATAAAAATAACCAAAGTCACTCAACCAGAAAATTAAGGTCAAGGTCAAAAGACGGGGATGCAACTCTGCTAAGCTATGACTGGGGCATATGCATACCAATTTTCATCAAACTAGGACTTATAGTTCTTGAGATATGGAGGTGCCCGCAAAACCTTACCATTGCTATTGTCATCCAGTCCTAACACCCTATACAGCTCAACAAATCCAAAGGAAACCAGATCATCAAAAAAAAGAAATGTAGAAAGTTTAATCGACGTCTGTCTCAATATAGGATTCAGGTGGAACATGTTATAGGGGACTTAAAAGAGTATAAGCTTTTGGGCACTCTTTTGAGACATCCACGGCCAAAACTATAGTTAACATAGTAGACACATGCGCTGCTCTAGTAAATAGAAGGAAGATAATGTTTTAATTTAAATTGTTTAAAAGCTATTCTTGAGAACTCTGACTTAGTTTTTTGGGAAGGTTGAATTAGCAGCACGCAAAGTCGACGAGACACTGAAAGGTTAAAAGTGATAAAATTTTAGATATATACTTATCAACGATTCAATAGATGGGAAAAACAAAAACAAATGTTGTTTATACATTCTTTTTATGATTTTGCAATCAAAATAAATGAATATGGTATTTCAAAATAAACCAGTTAATACTAAAAAAATATTTACTTTTTAGATAATGAGATTTTGACACAACTTCAGCAACAAATCATTACTTTCACAATGGAAATGTTATGGCAGCCACCGTGGTGGCTTCTCCGAGACCTGATAAATTTATACATGTTATGCAATAATAAATAAGTAAGTTAATTGTTTATGATAGTGATATGAATGTGCAGTAATTACAAATTACATTTTTGTAACTATCACGGCCAATTGGACTTAAACAACAATGAAACCCTTTACTGACGTCACAGAGTAGAATAAAAAAAAACAAGTACTAAAAATTCCCGTTGTAATCCTTTCTTTTATATTTAAATTACTTCTCATCTTATAGTTTGTTAAAACATCCTTTGAGAATGTCCCTGTTATTTTTACTCTCGGTGTCGTTGTCGATCTTAGGTATAGGCAGTTATTGAAAATGCCTAATAGGAAGTAAATTATATCCACTGTATCATGCACCTATTTCTCTAATATGCCGACTGAACATCCCACTGAGACCTTCCATGTCGTGCATAGAAATTCAAATAGCATACAAATAACAGACAATAAACGCTTCAATGGATATAGGCATAGTCTGGAAATATGTAAGACAATTAAATAAGATTAATCTTTTATTTATTTTTCTCAAGAAAAGTAATAACATTAACCAATATTCCAGTC
>CAXARO010000191.1:0-36759 GCA_963971305.1 Arcuatula senhousia | reverse complement strand
CCACTACTGATCGACACGGAGACTTTTGCCTGCTGCGTTTCCGCCCTGGGCCGATACGTCTCTCCTTAGACAACCTGGTCACACTGAGCTCCCTCGGTGTGCCCATATTGATGCCGATCTTAGTGCGGACGCCCGCTCAACATAGATCACCTGAAAGCAGGACTCCTGCCCTCACACCGTCCACCAACTCTGGTCTCCAAGTAGCTGGATTACAGGAGCACGCCACCACTCCCAACCGATAACTTTATGCAAATTTCTCCTATTACTTGTTTTGCCTTATAGTTTTTCTCTATGAAATCTCTTTCAAATAATTTAAAAGAACATTCTTCGTATTTTCTCGTTTAAAAAAAGAATACATGAAGAAGATAACCGGTTTTAAGGACTATTCATGTATATGCTACACGTGGCAATTATAGTACTTATTTTCAACATATGGTTACGTTTAACCAAGAAATTTCTGTATATAATGAATGCAAATGTATCAAAAACTAATAAACAAACTGAACAAATCCCGTTCTTTTCATTTTTATTTAATTTTGATACCCCTATAGTCAAAAATCAGTTTCTATAAAACATGGGTGTGTAAAGATATTGCATCGTTCAATTATCTCCCTTGATTGTGACAACCCAGCCAAAAATACAGACAGTGCATGGATATTAAGGCAACCAGAGAAGAGTGTTTTTTCCTTTATTAATCAATTTAGTTAATACAAATTATTAATGTTTTTTTATATGTCAAATCTGAATCTGTCTTTAAATGATTAAATTGATTATAGTTTCTTTAATTACAAGATTGATACATTGAAATGAAAATAGAGAAGAAAAGCATATTTAAGGCTTAAAACTGAGTTGTAATTCTTTTCCCCGCATGTTTTCACATAAATATTGAATAAAAAACGAGCAAAAAAGAATCGGGTCCAGTTATATTGGACAGGCTACCAACAGATGTCTATTCACAGGCGCGATCCCACTACTGATCGACACGGAGACTTTTGCCTGCTGCGTTTCCGCCCTGGGCCGATACGTCTCTCCTTAGACAACCTGGTCACACTGAGCTCCCTCGGTGTGCCCATATTGATGCCGATCTTAGTGCGGACGCCCGCTCAACATAGATCACCTGAAAGCAGGACTCCTGCCCTCACACCGTCCACCAACTCTGGTCTCCAAGTAGCTGGATTACAGGAGCACGCCACCACTCCCAACCGATAACTTTATGCAAATTTCTCCTATTACTTGTTTTGCCTTATAGTTTTTCTCTATGAAATCTCTTTCAAATAATTTAAAAGAACATTCTTCGTATTTTCTCGTTTAAAAAAAGAATACATGAAGAAGATAACCGGTTTTAAGGACTATTCATGTATATGCTACACGTGGCAATTATAGTACTTATTTTCAACATATGGTTACGTTTAACCAAGAAATTTCTGTATATAATGAATGCAAATGTATCAAAAACTAATAAACAAACTGAACAAATCCCGTTCTTTTCATTTTTATTTAATTTTGATACCCCTATAGTCAAAAATCAGTTTCTATAAAACATGGGTGTGTAAAGATATTGCATCGTTCAATTATCTCCCTTGATTGTGACAACCCAGCCAAAAATACAGACAGTGCATGGATATTAAGGCAACCAGAGAAGAGTGTTTTTTCCTTTATTAATCAATTTAGTTAATACAAATTATTAATGTTTTTTTATATGTCAAATCTGAATCTGTCTTTAAATGATTAAATTGATTATAGTTTCTTTAATTACAAGATTGATACATTGAAATGAAAATAGAGAAGAAAAGCATATTTAAGGCTTAAAACTGAGTTGTAATTCTTTTCCCCGCATGTTTTCACATAAATATTGAATAAAAAACGAGAAAAAAAGAATCGGGTCCAGTTATATTGGACAGGCTACCAACAGATGTCTATTCACAGGCGCGATCCCACTACTGATCGACACGGAGACTTTTGCCTGCTGCGTTTCCGCCCTGGGCCGATACGTCTCTCCTTAGACAACCTGGTCACACTGAGCTCCCTCGGTGTGCCCATATTGATGCCGATCTTAGTGCGGACGCCCGCTCAACATAGATCACCTGAAAGCAGGACTCCTGCCCTCACACCGTCCACCAACTCTGGTCTCCAAGTAGCTGGATTACAGGAGCACGCCACCACTCCCAACCGATAACTTTATGCAAATTTCTCCTATTACTTGTTTTGCCTTATAGTTTTTCTCTATGAAATCTCTTTCAAATAATTTAAAAGAACATTCTTCGTATTTTCTCGTTTAAAAAAAGAATACATGAAGAAGATAACCGGTTTTAAGGACTATTCATGTATATGCTACACGTGGCAATTATAGTACTTATTTTCAACATATGGTTACGTTTAACCAAGAAATTTCTGTATATAATGAATGCAAATGTATCAAAAACTAATAAACAAACTGAACAAATCCCGTTCTTTTCATTTTTATTTAATTTTGATACCCCTATAGTCAAAAATCAGTTTCTATAAAACATGGGTGTGTAAAGATATTGCATCGTTCAATTATCTCCCTTGATTGGGACAACCCAGCCAAAAATACAGACAGTGCATGGATATTAAGGCAACCAGAGAAGAGTGTTTTTTCCTTTATTAATCAATTTAGTTAATACAAATTATTAATGTTTTTTTATATGTCAAATCTGAATCTGTCTTTAAATGATTAAATTGATTATAGTTTCTTTAATTACAAGATTGATACATTGAAATGAAAATAGAGAAGAAAAGCATATTTAAGGCTTAAAACTGAGTTGTAATTCTTTTCCCCGCATGTTTTCACATAAATATTGAATAAAAAACGAGCAAAAAAGAATCGGGTCCAGTTATATTGGACAGGCTACCAACAGATGTCTATTCACAGGCGCGATCCCACTACTGATCGACACGGAGACTTTTGCCTGCTGCGTTTCCGCCCTGGGCCGATACGTCTCTCCTTAGACAACCTGGTCACACTGAGCTCCCTCGGTGTGCCCATATTGATGCCGATCTTAGTGCGGACGCCCGCTCAACATAGATCACCTGAAAGCAGGACTCCTGCCCTCACACCGTCCACCAACTCTGGTCTCCAAGTAGCTGGATTACAGGAGCACGCCACCACTCCCAACCGATAACTTTATGCAAATTTCTCCTATTACTTGTTTTGCCTTATAGTTTTTCTCTATGAAATCTCTTTCAAATAATTTAAAAGAACATTCTTCGTATTTTCTCGTTTAAAAAAAGAATACATGAAGAAGATAACCGGTTTTAAGGACTATTCATGTATATGCTACACGTGGCAATTATAGTACTTATTTTCAACATATGGTTACGTTTAACCAAGAAATTTCTGTATATAATGAATGCAAATGTATCAAAAACTAATAAACAAACTGAACAAATCCCGTTCTTTTCATTTTTATTTAATTTTGATACCCCTATAGTCAAAAATCAGTTTCTATAAAACATGGGTGTGTAAAGATATTGCATCGTTCAATTATCTCCCTTGATTGTGACAACCCAGCCAAAAATACAGACAGTGCATGGATATTAAGGCAACCAGAGAAGAGTGTTTTTTCCTTTATTAATCAATTTAGTTAATACAAATTATTAATGTTTTTTTATATGTCAAATCTGAATCTGTCTTTAAATGATTAAATTGATTATAGTTTCTTTAATTACAAGATTGATACATTGAAATGAAAATAGAGAAGAAAAGCATATTTAAGGCTTAAAACTGAGTTGTAATTCTTTTCCCCGCATGTTTTCACATAAATATTGAATAAAAAACGAGCAAAAAAGAATCGGGTCCAGTTATATTGGACAGGCTACCAACAGACGTCTATTCACAGGCGCGATCCCACTACTGATCGACACGGAGACTTTTGCCTGCTGCGTTTCCGCCCTGGGCCGATACGTCTCTCCTTAGACAACCTGGTCACACTGAGCCTCCTCGGTGTGCCCATATTGATGCCGATCTTAGTGCGGACGCCCGCTCAACATAGATCACCTGAAAGCAGGACTCCTGCCCTCACACCGTCCACCAACTCTGGTCTCCAAGTAGTTGGATTACAGGAGCACGCCACCACTCCCAACCGATAACTTTATGCAAATTTCTCCTATTACTTGTTTTGCCTTATAGTTTTTCTCTATGAAATCTCTTTCAAATAATTTAAAAGAACATTCTTCGTATTTTCTCGTTTAAAAAAAGAATACATGAAGAAGATAACCGGTTTTAAGGACTATTCATGTATATGCTACACGTGGCAATTATAGTACTTATTTTCAACATATGGTTACGTTTAACCAAGAAATTTCTGTATATAATGAATGCAAATGTATCAAAAACTAATAAACAAACTGAACAAATCCCGTTCTTTTCATTTTTATTTAATTTTGATACCCCTATAGTCAAAAATCAGTTTCTATAAAACATGGGTGTGTAAAGATATTGCATCGTTCAATTATCTCCCTTGATTGTGACAACCCAGCCAAAAATACAGACAGTGCATGGATATTAAGGCAACCAGAGAAGAGTGTTTTTTCCTTTATTAATCAATTTAGTTAATACAAATTATTAATGTTTTTTTATATGTCAAATCTGAATCTGTCTTTAAATGATTAAATTGATTATAGTTTCTTTAATTACAAGATTGATACATTGAAATGAAAATAGAGAAGAAAAGCATATTTAAGGCTTAAAACTGAGTTGTAATTCTTTTCCCCGCATGTTTTCACATAAATATTGAATAAAAAACGAGCAAAAAAGAATCGGGTCCAGTTATATTGGACAGGCTACCAACAGATGTCTATTCACAGGCGCGATCCCACTACTGATCGACACGGAGACTTTTGCCTGCTGCGTTTCCGCCCTGGGCCGATACGTCTCTCCTTAGACAACCTGGTCACACTGAGCTCCCTCGGTGTGCCCATATTGATGCCGATCTTAGTGCGGACGCCCGCTCAACATAGATCACCTGAAAGCAGGACTCCTGCCCTCACACCGTCCACCAACTCTGGTCTCCAAGTAGCTGGATTACAGGAGCACGCCACCACTCCCAACCGATAACTTTATGCAAATTTCTCCTATTACTTGTTTTGCCTTATAGTTTTTCTCTATGAAATCTCTTTCAAATAATTTAAAAGAACATTCTTCGTATTTTCTCGTTTAAAAAAAGAATACATGAAGAAGATAACCGGTTTTAAGGACTATTCATGTATATGCTACACGTGGCAATTATAGTACTTATTTTCAACATATGGTTACGTTTAACCAAGAAATTTCTGTATATAATGAATGCAAATGTATCAAAAACTAATAAACAAACTGAACAAATCCCGTTCTTTTCATTTTTATTTAATTTTGATACCCCTATAGTCAAAAATCAGTTTCTATAAAACATGGGTGTGTAAAGATATTGCATCGTTCAATTATCTCCCTTGATTGGGACAACCCAGCCAAAAATACAGACAGTGCATGGATATTAAGGCAACCAGAGAAGAGTGTTTTTTCCTTTATTAATCAATTTAGTTAATACAAATTATTAATGTTTTTTTATATGTCAAATCTGAATCTGTCTTTAAATGATTAAATTGATTATAGTTTCTTTAATTACAAGATTGATACATTGAAATGAAAATAGAGAAGAAAAGCATATTTAAGGCTTAAAACTGAGTTGTAATTCTTTTCCCCGCATGTTTTCACATAAATATTGAATAAAAAACGAGCAAAAAAGAATCGGGTCCAGTTATATTGGACAGGCTACCAACAGATGTCTATTCACAGGCGCGATCCCACTACTGATCGACACGGAGACTTTTGCCTGCTGCGTTTCCGCCCTGGGCCGATACGTCTCTCCTTAGACAACCTGGTCACACTGAGCTCCCTCGGTGTGCCCATATTGATGCCGATCTTAGTGCGGACGCCCGCTCAACATAGATCACCTGAAAGCAGGACTCCTGCCCTCACACCGTCCACCAACTCTGGTCTCCAAGTAGCTGGATTACAGGAGCACGCCACCACTCCCAACCGATAACTTTATGCAAATTTCTCCTATTACTTGTTTTGCCTTATAGTTTTTCTCTATGAAATCTCTTTCAAATAATTTAAAAGAACATTCTTCGTATTTTCTCGTTTAAAAAAAGAATACATGAAGAAGATAACCGGTTTTAAGGACTATTCATGTATATGCTACACGTGGCAATTATAGTACTTATTTTCAACATATGGTTACGTTTAACCAAGAAATTTCTGTATATAATGAATGCAAATGTATCAAAAACTAATAAACAAACTGAACAAATCCCGTTCTTTTCATTTTTATTTAATTTTGATACCCCTATAGTCAAAAATCAGTTTCTATAAAACATGGGTGTGTAAAGATATTGCATCGTTCAATTATCTCCCTTGATTGTGACAACCCAGCCAAAAATACAGACAGTGCATGGATATTAAGGCAACCAGAGAAGAGTGTTTTTTCCTTTATTAATCAATTTAGTTAATACAAATTATTAATGTTTTTTATATGTCAAATCTGAATCTGTCTTTAAATGATTAAATTGATTATAGTTTCTTTAATTACAAGATTGATACATTGAAATGAAAATAGAGAAGAAAAGCATATTTAAGGCTTAAAACTGAGTTGTAATTCTTTTCCCCGCATGTTTTCACATAAATATTGAATAAAAAACGAGCAAAAAAGAATCGGGTCCAGTTATATTGGACAGGCTACCAACAGATGTCTATTCACAGGCGCGATCCCACTACTGATCGACACGGAGACTTTTGCCTGCTGCGTTTCCGCCCTGGGCCGATACGTCTCTCCTTAGACAACCTGGTCACACTGAGCCTCCTCGGTGTGCCCATATTGATGCCGATCTTAGTGCGGACGCCCGCTCAACATAGATCACCTGAAAGCAGGACTCCTGCCCTCACACCGTCCACCAACTCTGGTCTCCAAGTAGTTGGATTACAGGAGCACGCCACCACTCCCAACCGATAACTTTATGCAAATTTCTCCTATTACTTGTTTTGCCTTATAGTTTTTCTCTATGAAATCTCTTTCAAATAATTTAAAAGAACATTCTTCGTATTTTCTCGTTTAAAAAAAGAATACATGAAGAAGATAACCGGTTTTAAGGACTATTCATGTATATGCTACACGTGGCAATTATAGTACTTATTTTCAACATATGGTTACGTTTAACCAAGAAATTTCTGTATATAATGAATGCAAATGTATCAAAAACTAATAAACAAACTGAACAAATCCCGTTCTTTTCATTTTTATTTAATTTTGATACCCCTATAGTCAAAAATCAGTTTCTATAAAACATGGGTGTGTAAAGATATTGCATCGTTCAATTATCTCCCTTGATTGTGACAACCCAGCCAAAAATACAGACAGTGCATGGATATTAAGGCAACCAGAGAAGAGTGTTTTTTCCTTTATTAATCAATTTAGTTAATACAAATTATTAATGTTTTTTTATATGTCAAATCTGAATCTGTCTTTAAATGATTAAATTGATTATAGTTTCTTTAATTACAAGATTGATACATTGAAATGAAAATAGAGAAGAAAAGCATATTTAAGGCTTAAAACTGAGTTGTAATTCTTTTCCCCGCATGTTTTCACATAAATATTGAATAAAAAACGAGCAAAAAAGAATCGGGTCCAGTTATATTGGACAGGCTACCAACAGATGTCTATTCACAGGCGCGATCCCACTACTGATCGACATGGAGACTTTTGCCTGCTGCGTTTCCGCCCTGGGCCGATACGTCTCTCCTTAGACAACCTGGTCACACTGAGCTCCCTCGGTGTGCCCATATTGATGCCGATCTTAGTGCGGACGCCCGCTCAACATAGATCACCTGAAAGCAGGACTCCTGCCCTCACACCGTCCACCAACTCTGGTCTCCAAGTAGCTGGATTACAGGAGCACGCCACCACTCCCAACCGATAACTTTATGCAAATTTCTCCTATTTATTGTTTTGCCTTATAGTTTTTCTCTATGAAATCTCTTTCAAATAATTTAAAAGAACATTCTTCGTATTTTCTCGTTTAAAAAAAGAATACATGAAGAAGATAACCGGTTTTAAGGACTATTCATGTATATGCTACACGTGGCAATTATAGTACTTATTTTCAACATATGGTTACGTTTAACCAAGAAATTTCTGTATATAATGAATGCAAATGTATCAAAAACTAATAAACAAACTGAACAAATCCCGTTCTTTTCATTTTTATTTAATTTTGATACCCCTATAGTCAAAAATCAGTTTCTATAAAACATGGGTGTGTAAAGATGGTCGCAGTCTTGTATTGTTTTTCCCATAGACTTCTATAGTAAACCTGAGATTTTTGGAATTTTTTAAAAAATAGTGAAAATGATTCAATACAACTTTTGCTATTATTTTTTCAATAAAGGAAGTGTCAGAAAACATTTTAAAGGGTGGGCCGAAAAAAAGTCGCACGAAGATAAGAAAACCACAGTTGGTTGAACTAAAAATAGTTTTTTTCCTACTTTCACTTTAACTTCCATTTCAAAAATACCCCCCTTTTAATGAGAACTTTTTTATTTAATGATGCAATTTTTATATTTCAAAAAGTTAGTGATGTCAAAGTTTGGTGTCTTACCTTCAATTTAAGCCAAAAGTTAGAAAAAATGCATGAAGAGTAATGCTGCAAACGACTCAGGGAAAAGGCACTATATTTTAATAGCCTCCATGTTTTGACGTCCACCCGCGCAAGAACTTTTAATACAAGACTGGTACCTATTAGGATCAAAGATGATTTAATATTTCTAAATAAACTTGTTTTTCTGTTTTTTTATACATTTTCCAATCAAATTAAGAAAAAAACATAGCAAAAATGCTTTCATTGATTTTTTTATTACAATTTTAAAAAGGGTACCCTCTTCAAGGTTTTGGCCAGTTTTCTCTATATTGACTTAAAGTGAACACTTTAATGTTCTTTCCTTGTGAGGTTATATTCCAATAGAATATTTGAGTTGAAGTGATGCCAATACTACCTTAGCAATGGATTGAGTGCAAAAATATTCCTTTATTGACAGTTTTTAGTTCTTGAAGTAGAAAAAACTATGTTAGGAACCCCCTTTTTTACTACAAAGACAACTTGGAGCCTCTTGTTTATCCAAATATAAGAAGGATACCTATCAAGTGTTTAAAACTGACAAAATTGGCAAGATTATTGTAACAAAAATTATAAATGTGGAATAAAATACATTATTTGGAATACAATTGGATTTTATATACCAATTTAGGGATTTTTCAGGTAAAATTGGTGCCCCAGGCATACATAAATGGCCCATTATTTTAAGGAATTCAGATACTAGGCTGATGAAACTTGAGTTGTTACATGGGAAGAAGGTGTAGAAGACAGAAATCACCAACATAGTGTGTAAGGTTATCAGACTTGAAGAGAAAGTGGTCTTATTTACTATAAAATTGCAGTTTTTAACCTACCGCACACAAAAAGTCAAAATTTTGCACATCACAAAACACCATAAAGAAAAAAATACTGAATTTGTTTGGAGTTTCTTTGCTGAAATCAGTCATAAAGTCTATCTAGAACATTTTCACACCATTTGTTTGGTTAGAAAGTCAATATGTTTAAAATCAGAACAGTTCCCATATGTGGGGAGAGGTAAAGAAAGCCTTCATTTCTTAGTTTGGACTGAACATATGCAAAGTGCTGAAAAAGTTACACCGGATAAAATATGGCAGTTTAAATTGAATATTAGCAGTGCAATAAAGTCATTCTTACTAAAGATAAAGAATATAGACATTTAAATCCACTGATTCTCATAAAAGAGACAAATTCTATTTTAATGTCCAAATTTGGTCAAAAAGTACTATTATAGCAAAAACTGAAGGGTAGCTGAAACAAATTAAGCAAAAAGTAAAAAAAATCTTTATAAAGTGTTCAAAGACATGGTTTTCTTTAGAATAAAACAGATAATAAGCACTTATTTAATATTCAACTTTACTGTAAAACCCAGTAATCAGATTAGGTCGCAGTCTTGTATTGTTTTTCCCATAGACTTCTATAGTAAACCTGAGATTTTTGGAATTTTTTAAAAAATAGTGAAAATGATTCAATACAACTTTTGCTATATTTTTTCAATAAAGGAAGTGTCAGAAAACATTTTAAAGGGTGGGCCGAAAAAAAGTCGCACGAAGATAAGAAAACCACAGTTGGTTGAACTAAAAATAGTTTTTTTCCTACTTTCACTTTAACTTCCATTTCAAAAATACCCCCCTTTTAATGAGAACTTTTTTATTTAATAATGCAATTTTTATATTTCAAAAAGTTAGTGATGTCAAAGTTTGGTGTCTTACCTTCAATTTTAGCCAAAAGTTAGAAAAAATGCATGAAGAGTAATGCTGCAAACGACTCAGGGAAAAGGCACTATATTTTAATAGCCTCCATGTTTTGACGTCCACCCGCGCAAGAACTTTTAATACAAGACTGGTACCTATTAGGATCAAAGATGATTTAATATTTCTAAATAAACTTGTTTTTCTGTTTTTTTATACATTTTCCAATCAAATTAAGAAAAAAACATAGCAAAAATGCTTTCATTGATTTTTTTATTACAATTTTAAAAAGGGTACCCTCTTCAAGGTTTTGGCCAGTTTTCTCTATATTGACTTAAAGTGAACACTTTAATGTTCTTTCCTTGTGAGGTTATATTCCAATAGAATATTTGAGTTGAAGTGATGCCAATACTACCTTAGCAATGGATTGAGTGCAAAAATATTCCTTTATTGACAGTTTTTAGTTCTTGAAGTAGAAAAAACTATGTTAGGAACCCCCTTTTTTACTACAAAGACAACTTGGAGCCTCTTGTTTATCCAAATATAAGAAGGATACCTATCAAGTGTTTAAAACTGACAAAATTGGCAAGATTATTGTAACAAAAATTATAAATGTGGAATAAAATACATTATTTGGAATACAATTGGATTTTATATACCAATTTAGGGATTTTTCAGGTAAAATTGGTGCCCCAGGCATACATAAATGGCCCATTATTTTAAGGAATTCAGATACTAGGCTGATGAAACTTGAGTTGTTACATGGGAAGAAGGTGTAGAAGACAGAAATCACCAACATAGTGTGTAAGGTTATCAGACTTGAAGAGAAAGTGGTCTTATTTACTATAAAATTGCAGTTTTTAACCTACCGCACACAAAAAGTCAAAATTTTGCACATCACAAAACACCATAAAGAAAAAAATACTGAATTTGTTTGGAGTTTCTTTGCTGAAATCAGTCATAAAGTCTATCTAGAACATTTTCACACCATTTGTTTGGTTAGAAAGTCAATATGTTTAAAATCAGAACAGTTCCCATATGTGGGGAGAGGTAAAGAAAGCCTTCATTTCTTAGTTTGGACTGAACATATGCAAAGTGCTGAAAAAGTTACACCGGATAAAATATGGCAGTTTAAATTGAATATTAGCAGTGCAATAAAGTCATTCTTACTAAAGATAAAGAATATAGACATTTAAATCCACTGATTCTCATAAAAGAGACAAATTCTATTTTAATGTCCAAATTTGGTCAAAAAGTACTATTATAGCAAAAACTGAAGGGTAGCTGAAACAAATTAAGCAAAAAGTAAAAAAAATCTTTATAAAGTGTTCAAAGACATGGTTTTCTTTAGAATAAAACAGATAATAAGCACTTATTTAATATTCAACTTTACTGTAAAACCCAGTAATCAGATTAGGTCGCAGTCTTGTATTGTTTTTCCCATAGACTTCTATAGTAAACCTGAGATTTTTGGAATTTTTTAAAAAATAGTGAAAATGATTCAATACAACTTTTGCTATATTTTTTCAATAAAGGAAGTGTCAGAAAACATTTTAAAGGGTGGGCCGAAAAAAAGTCGCACGAAGATAAGAAAACCACAGTTGGTTGAACTAAAAATAGTTTTTTTCCTACTTTCACTTTAACTTCCATTTCAAAAATACCCCCCTTTTAATGAGAACTTTTTTATTTAATAATGCAATTTTTATATTTCAAAAAGTTAGTGATGTCAAAGTTTGGTGTCTTACCTTCAATTTTAGCCAAAAGTTAGAAAAAATGCATGAAGAGTAATGCTGCAAACGACTCAGGGAAAAGGCACTATATTTTAATAGCCTCCATGTTTTGACGTCCACCCGCGCAAGAACTTTTAATACAAGACTGGTACCTATTAGGATCAAAGATGATTTAATATTTCTAAATAAACTTGTTTTTCTGTTTTTTTATACATTTTCCAATCAAATTAAGAAAAAAACATAGCAAAAATGCTTTCATTGATTTTTTTATTACAATTTTAAAAAGGGTACCCTCTTCAAGGTTTTGGCCAGTTTTCTCTATATTGACTTAAAGTGAACACTTTAATGTTCTTTCCTTGTGAGGTTATATTCCAATAGAATATTTGAGTTGAAGTGATGCCAATACTACCTTAGCAATGGATTGAGTGCAAAAATATTCCTTTATTGACAGTTTTTAGTTCTTGAAGTAGAAAAAACTATGTTAGGAACCCCCTTTTTTACTACAAAGACAACTTGGAGCCTCTTGTTTATCCAAATATAAGAAGGATACCTATCAAGTGTTTAAAACTGACAAAATTGGCAAGATTATTGTAACAAAAATTATAAATGTGGAATAAAATACATTATTTGGAATACAATTGGATTTTATATACCAATTTAGGGATTTTTCAGGTAAAATTGGTGCCCCAGGCATACATAAATGGCCCATTATTTTAAGGAATTCAGATACTAGGCTGATGAAACTTGAGTTGTTACATGGGAAGAAGGTGTAGAAGACAGAAATCACCAACATAGTGTGTAAGGTTATCAGACTTGAAGAGAAAGTGGTCTTATTTACTATAAAATTGCAGTTTTTAACCTACCGCACACAAAAAGTCAAAATTTTGCACATCACAAAACACCATAAAGAAAAAAATACTGAATTTGTTTGGAGTTTCTTTGCTGAAATCAGTCATAAAGTCTATCTAGAACATTTTCACACCATTTGTTTGGTTAGAAAGTCAATATGTTTAAAATCAGAACAGTTCCCATATGTGGGGAGAGGTAAAGAAAGCCTTCATTTCTTAGTTTGGACTGAACATATGCAAAGTGCTGAAAAAGTTACACCGGATAAAATATGGCAGTTTAAATTGAATATTAGCAGTGCAATAAAGTCATTCTTACTAAAGATAAAGAATATAGACATTTAAATCCACTGATTCTCATAAAAGAGACAAATTCTATTTTAATGTCCAAATTTGGTCAAAAAGTACTATTATAGCAAAAACTGAAGGGTAGCTGAAACAAATTAAGCAAAAAGTAAAAAAAATCTTTATAAAGTGTTCAAAGACATGGTTTTCTTTAGAATAAAACAGATAATAAGCACTTATTTAATATTCAACTTTACTGTAAAACCCAGTAATCAGGTCGCAGTCTTGTATTGTTTTTCCCATAGACTTCTATAGTAAACCTGAGATTTTTGGAATTTTTTAAAAAATAGTGAAAATGATTCAATACAACTTTTGCTATATTTTTTCAATAAAGGAAGTGTCAGAAAACATTTTAAAGGGTGGGCCGAAAAAAAGTCGCACGAAGATAAGAAAACCACAGTTGGTTGAACTAAAAATAGTTTTTTTCCTACTTTCACTTTAACTTCCATTTCAAAAATACCCCCCTTTTAATGAGAACTTTTTTATTTAATAATGCAATTTTTATATTTCAAAAAGTTAGTGATGTCAAAGTTTGGTGTCTTACCTTCAATTTAAGCCAAAAGTTAGAAAAAATGCATGAAGAGTAATGCTGCAAACGACTCAGGGAAAAGGCACTATATTTTAATAGCCTCCATGTTTTGACGTCCACCCGCGCAAGAACTTTTAATACAAGACTGGTACCTATTAGGATCAAAGATGATTTAATATTTCTAAATAAACTTGTTTTTCTGTTTTTTTATACATTTTCCAATCAAATTAAGAAAAAAACATAGCAAAAATGCTTTCATTGATTTTTTTATTACAATTTTAAAAAGGGTACCCTCTTCAAGGTTTTGGCCAGTTTTCTCTATATTGACTTAAAGTGAACACTTTAATGTTCTTTCCTTGTGAGGTTATATTCCAATAGAATATTTGAGTTGAAGTGATACCAATACTACCTTAGCAATGGATTGAGTGCAAAAATATTCCTTTATTGACAGTTTTTAGTTCTTGAAGTAGAAAAAACTATGTTAGGAACCCCCTTTTTTACTGCAAAGACAACTTGGAGCCTCTTGTTTATCCAAATATAAGAAGGATACCTATCAAGTGTTTAAAACTGACAAAATTGGCAAGATTATTGTAACAAAAATTATAAATGTGGAATAAAATACATTATTTGGAATACAATTGGATTTTATATACCAATTTAGGGATTTTTCAGGTAAAATTGGTGCCCCAGGCATACATAAATGGCCCATTATTTTAAGGAATTCAGATACTAGGCTGATGAAACTTGAGTTGTTACATGGGAAGAAGGTGTAGAAGACAGAAATCACCAACATAGTGTGTAAGGTTATCAGACTTGAAGAGAAAGTGGTCTTATTTACTATAAAATTGCAGTTTTTAACCTACCGCACACAAAAAGTCAAAATTTTGCACATCACAAAACACCATAAAGAAAAAAATACTGAATTTGTTTGGAGTTTCTTTGCTGAAATCAGTCATAAAGTCTATCTAGAACATTTTCACACCATTTGTTTGGTTAGAAAGTCAATATGTTTAAAATCAGAACAGTTCCCATATGTGGGGAGAGGTAAAGAAAGCCTTCATTTCTTAGTTTGGACTGAACATATGCAAAGTGCTGAAAAAGTTACACCGGATAAAATATGGCAGTTTAAATTGAATATTAGCAGTGCAATAAAGTCATTCTTACTAAAGATAAAGAATATAGACATTTAAATCCACTGATTCTCATAAAAGAGACAAATTCTATTTTAATGTCCAAATTTGGTCAAAAAGTACTATTATAGCAAAAACTGAAGGGTAGCTGAAACAAATTAAGCAAAAAGTAAAAAAAATCTTTATAAAGTGTTCAAAGACATGGTTTTCTTTAGAATAAAACAGATAATAAGCACTTATTTAATATTCAACTTTACTGTAAAACCCAGTAATCAGATTAGGTCGCAGTCTTGTATTGTTTTTCCCATAGACTTCTATAGTAAACCTGAGATTTTTGGAATTTTTTAAAAAATAGTGAAAATGATTCAATACAACTTTTGCTATATTTTTTCAATAAAGGAAGTGTCAGAAAACATTTTAAAGGGTGGGCCGAAAAAAAGTCGCACGAAGATAAGAAAACCACAGTTGGTTGAACTAAAAATAGTTTTTTTCCTACTTTCACTTTAACTTCCATTTCAAAAATACCCCCCTTTTAATGAGAACTTTTTTATTTAATAATGCAATTTTTATATTTCAAAAAGTTAGTGATGTCAAAGTTTGGTGTCTTACCTTCAATTTTAGCCAAAAGTTAGAAAAAATGCATGAAGAGTAATGCTGCAAACGACTCAGGGAAAAGGCACTATATTTTAATAGCCTCCATGTTTTGACGTCCACCCGCGCAAGAACTTTTAATACAAGACTGGTACCTATTAGGATCAAAGATGATTTAATATTTCTAAATAAACTTGTTTTTCTGTTTTTTTATACATTTTCCAATCAAATTAAGAAAAAAACATAGCAAAAATGCTTTCATTGATTTTTTTATTACAATTTTAAAAAGGGTACCCTCTTCAAGGTTTTGGCCAGTTTTCTCTATATTGACTTAAAGTGAACACTTTAATGTTCTTTCCTTGTGAGGTTATATTCCAATAGAATATTTGAGTTGAAGTGATGCCAATACTACCTTAGCAATGGATTGAGTGCAAAAATATTCCTTTATTGACAGTTTTTAGTTCTTGAAGTAGAAAAAACTATGTTAGGAACCCCCTTTTTTACTACAAAGACAACTTGGAGCCTCTTGTTTATCCAAATATAAGAAGGATACCTATCAAGTGTTTAAAACTGACAAAATTGGCAAGATTATTGTAACAAAAATTATAAATGTGGAATAAAATACATTATTTGGAATACAATTGGATTTTATATACCAATTTAGGGATTTTTCAGGTAAAATTGGTGCCCCAGGCATACATAAATGGCCCATTATTTTAAGGAATTCAGATACTAGGCTGATGAAACTTGAGTTGTTACATGGGAAGAAGGTGTAGAAGACAGAAATCACCAACATAGTGTGTAAGGTTATCAGACTTGAAGAGAAAGTGGTCTTATTTACTATAAAATTGCAGTTTTTAACCTACCGCACACAAAAAGTCAAAATTTTGCACATCACAAAACACCATAAAGAAAAAAATACTGAATTTGTTTGGAGTTTCTTTGCTGAAATCAGTCATAAAGTCTATCTAGAACATTTTCACACCATTTGTTTGGTTAGAAAGTCAATATGTTTAAAATCAGAACAGTTCCCATATGTGGGGAGAGGTAAAGAAAGCCTTCATTTCTTAGTTTGGACTGAACATATGCAAAGTGCTGAAAAAGTTACACCGGATAAAATATGGCAGTTTAAATTGAATATTAGCAGTGCAATAAAGTCATTCTTACTAAAGATAAAGAATATAGACATTTAAATCCACTGATTCTCATAAAAGAGACAAATTCTATTTTAATGTCCAAATTTGGTCAAAAAGTACTATTATAGCAAAAACTGAAGGGTAGCTGAAACAAATTAAGCAAAAAGTAAAAAAAATCTTTATAAAGTGTTCAAAGACATGGTTTTCTTTAGAATAAAACAGATAATAAGCACTTATTTAATATTCAACTTTACTGTAAAACCCAGTAATCAGATTAGGTCGCAGTCTTGTATTGTTTTTCCCATAGACTTCTATAGTAAACCTGAGATTTTTGGAATTTTTTAAAAAATAGTGAAAATGATTCAATACAACTTTTGCTATATTTTTTCAATAAAGGAAGTGTCAGAAAACATTTTAAAGGGTGGGCCGAAAAAAAGTCGCACGAAGATAAGAAAACCACAGTTGGTTGAACTAAAAATAGTTTTTTTCCTACTTTCACTTTAACTTCCATTTCAAAAATACCCCCCTTTTAATGAGAACTTTTTTATTTAATAATGCAATTTTTATATTTCAAAAAGTTAGTGATGTCAAAGTTTGGTGTCTTACCTTCAATTTTAGCCAAAAGTTAGAAAAAATGCATGAAGAGTAATGCTGCAAACGACTCAGGGAAAAGGCACTATATTTTAATAGCCTCCATGTTTTGACGTCCACCCGCGCAAGAACTTTTAATACAAGACTGGTACCTATTAGGATCAAAGATGATTTAATATTTCTAAATAAACTTGTTTTTCTGTTTTTTTATACATTTTCCAATCAAATTAAGAAAAAAACATAGCAAAAATGCTTTCATTGATTTTTTTATTACAATTTTAAAAAGGGTACCCTCTTCAAGGTTTTGGCCAGTTTTCTCTATATTGACTTAAAGTGAACACTTTAATGTTCTTTCCTTGTGAGGTTATATTCCAATAGAATATTTGAGTTGAAGTGATACCAATACTACCTTAGCAATGGATTGAGTGCAAAAATATTCCTTTATTGACAGTTTTTAGTTCTTGAAGTAGAAAAAACTATGTTAGGAACCCCCTTTTTTACTGCAAAGACAACTTGGAGCCTCTTGTTTATCCAAATATAAGAAGGATACCTATCAAGTGTTTAAAACTGACAAAATTGGCAAGATTATTGTAACAAAAATTATAAATGTGGAATAAAATACATTATTTGGAATACAATTGGATTTTATATACCAATTTAGGGATTTTTCAGGTAAAATTGGTGCCCCAGGCATACATAAATGGCCCATTATTTTAAGGAATTCAGATACTAGGCTGATGAAACTTGAGTTGTTACATGGGAAGAAGGTGTAGAAGACAGAAATCACCAACATAGTGTGTAAGGTTATCAGACTTGAAGAGAAAGTGGTCTTATTTACTATAAAATTGCAGTTTTTAACCTACCGCACACAAAAAGTCAAAATTTTGCACATCACAAAACACCATAAAGAAAAAAATACTGAATTTGTTTGGAGTTTCTTTGCTGAAATCAGTCATAAAGTCTATCTAGAACATTTTCACACCATTTGTTTGGTTAGAAAGTCAATATGTTTAAAATCAGAACAGTTCCCATATGTGGGGAGAGGTAAAGAAAGCCTTCATTTCTTAGTTTGGACTGAACATATGCAAAGTGCTGAAAAAGTTACACCGGATAAAATATGGCAGTTTAAATTGAATATTAGCAGTGCAATAAAGTCATTCTTACTAAAGATAAAGAATATAGACATTTAAATCCACTGATTCTCATAAAAGAGACAAATTCTATTTTAATGTCCAAATTTGGTCAAAAAGTACTATTATAGCAAAAACTGAAGGGTAGCTGAAACAAATTAAGCAAAAAGTAAAAAAAATCTTTATAAAGTGTTCAAAGACATGGTTTTCTTTAGAATAAAACAGATAATAAGCACTTATTTAATATTCAACTTTACTGTAAAACCCAGTAATCAGATTAGGTCGCAGTCTTGTATTGTTTTTCCCATAGACTTCTATAGTAAACCTGAGATTTTTGGAATTTTTTAAAAAATAGTGAAAATGATTCAATACAACTTTTGCTATATTTTTTCAATAAAGGAAGTGTCAGAAAACATTTTAAAGGGTGGGCCGAAAAAAAGTCGCACGAAGATAAGAAAACCACAGTTGGTTGAACTAAAAATAGTTTTTTTCCTACTTTCACTTTAACTTCCATTTCAAAAATACCCCCCTTTTAATGAGAACTTTTTTATTTAATAATGCAATTTTTATATTTCAAAAAGTTAGTGATGTCAAAGTTTGGTGTCTTACCTTCAATTTTAGCCAAAAGTTAGAAAAAATGCATGAAGAGTAATGCTGCAAACGACTCAGGGAAAAGGCACTATATTTTAATAGCCTCCATGTTTTGACGTCCACCCGCGCAAGAACTTTTAATACAAGACTGGTACCTATTAGGATCAAAGATGATTTAATATTTCTAAATAAACTTGTTTTTCTGTTTTTTTATACATTTTCCAATCAAATTAAGAAAAAAACATAGCAAAAATGCTTTCATTGATTTTTTTATTACAATTTTAAAAAGGGTACCCTCTTCAAGGTTTTGGCCAGTTTTCTCTATATTGACTTAAAGTGAACACTTTAATGTTCTTTCCTTGTGAGGTTATATTCCAATAGAATATTTGAGTTGAAGTGATGCCAATACTACCTTAGCAATGGATTGAGTGCAAAAATATTCCTTTATTGACAGTTTTTAGTTCTTGAAGTAGAAAAAACTATGTTAGGAACCCCCTTTTTTACTACAAAGACAACTTGGAGCCTCTTGTTTATCCAAATATAAGAAGGATACCTATCAAGTGTTTAAAACTGACAAAATTGGCAAGATTATTGTAACAAAAATTATAAATGTGGAATAAAATACATTATTTGGAATACAATTGGATTTTATATACCAATTTAGGGATTTTTCAGGTAAAATTGGTGCCCCAGGCATACATAAATGGCCCATTATTTTAAGGAATTCAGATACTAGGCTGATGAAACTTGAGTTGTTACATGGGAAGAAGGTGTAGAAGACAGAAATCACCAACATAGTGTGTAAGGTTATCAGACTTGAAGAGAAAGTGGTCTTATTTACTATAAAATTGCAGTTTTTAACCTACCGCACACAAAAAGTCAAAATTTTGCACATCACAAAACACCATAAAGAAAAAAATACTGAATTTGTTTGGAGTTTCTTTGCTGAAATCAGTCATAAAGTCTATCTAGAACATTTTCACACCATTTGTTTGGTTAGAAAGTCAATATGTTTAAAATCAGAACAGTTCCCATATGTGGGGAGAGGTAAAGAAAGCCTTCATTTCTTAGTTTGGACTGAACATATGCAAAGTGCTGAAAAAGTTACACCGGATAAAATATGGCAGTTTAAATTGAATATTAGCAGTGCAATAAAGTCATTCTTACTAAAGATAAAGAATATAGACATTTAAATCCACTGATTCTCATAAAAGAGACAAATTCTATTTTAATGTCCAAATTTGGTCAAAAAGTACTATTATAGCAAAAACTGAAGGGTAGCTGAAACAAATTAAGCAAAAAGTAAAAAAAATCTTTATAAAGTGTTCAAAGACATGGTTTTCTTTAGAATAAAACAGATAATAAGCACTTATTTAATATTCAACTTTACTGTAAAACCCAGTAATCAGATTAGGTCGCAGTCTTGTATTGTTTTTCCCATAGACTTCTATAGTAAACCTGAGATTTTTGGAATTTTTTAAAAAATAGTGAAAATGATTCAATACAACTTTTGCTATATTTTTTCAATAAAGGAAGTGTCAGAAAACATTTTAAAGGGTGGGCCGAAAAAAAGTCGCACGAAGATAAGAAAACCACAGTTGGTTGAACTAAAAATAGTTTTTTTCCTACTTTCACTTTAACTTCCATTTCAAAAATACCCCCCTTTTAATGAGAACTTTTTTATTTAATAATGCAATTTTTATATTTCAAAAAGTTAGTGATGTCAAAGTTTGGTGTCTTACCTTCAATTTTAGCCAAAAGTTAGAAAAAATGCATGAAGAGTAATGCTGCAAACGACTCAGGGAAAAGGCACTATATTTTAATAGCCTCCATGTTTTGACGTCCACCCGCGCAAGAACTTTTAATACAAGACTGGTACCTATTAGGATCAAAGATGATTTAATATTTCTAAATAAACTTGTTTTTCTGTTTTTTTATACATTTTCCAATCAAATTAAGAAAAAAACATAGCAAAAATGCTTTCATTGATTTTTTTATTACAATTTTAAAAAGGGTACCCTCTTCAAGGTTTTGGCCAGTTTTCTCTATATTGACTTAAAGTGAACACTTTAATGTTCTTTCCTTGTGAGGTTATATTCCAATAGAATATTTGAGTTGAAGTGATGCCAATACTACCTTAGCAATGGATTGAGTGAAAAAATATTCCTTTATTGACAGTTTTTAGTTCTTGAAGTAGAAAAAACTATGTTAGGAACCCCCTTTTTTACTACAAAGACAACTTGGAGCCTCTTGTTTATCCAAATATAAGAAGGATACCTATCAAGTGTTTAAAACTGACAAAATTGGCAAGATTATTGTAACAAAAATTATAAATGTGGAATAAAATACATTATTTGGAATACAATTGGATTTTATATACCAATTTAGGGATTTTTCAGGTAAAATTGGTGCCCCAGGCATACATAAATGGCCCATTATTTTAAGGAATTCAGATACTAGGCTGATGAAACTTGAGTTGTTACATGGGAAGAAGGTGTAGAAGACAGAAATCACCAACATAGTGTGTAAGGTTATCAGACTTGAAGAGAAAGTGGTCTTATTTACTATAAAATTGCAGTTTTTAACCTACCGCACACAAAAAGTCAAAATTTTGCACATCACAAAACACCATAAAGAAAAAAATACTGAATTTGTTTGGAGTTTCTTTGCTGAAATCAGTCATAAAGTCTATCTAGAACATTTTCACACCATTTGTTTGGTTAGAAAGTCAATATGTTTAAAATCAGAACAGTTCCCATATGTGGGGAGAGGTAAAGAAAGCCTTCATTTCTTAGTTTGGACTGAACATATGCAAAGTGCTGAAAAAGTTACACCGGATAAAATATGGCAGTTTAAATTGAATATTAGCAGTGCAATAAAGTCATTCTTACTAAAGATAAAGAATATAGACATTTAAATCCACTGATTCTCATAAAAGAGACAAATTCTATTTTAATGTCCAAATTTGGTCAAAAAGTACTATTATAGCAAAAACTGAAGGGTAGCTGAAACAAATTAAGCAAAAAGTAAAAAAAATCTTTATAAAGTGTTCAAAGACATGGTTTTCTTTAGAATAAAACAGATAATAAGCACTTATTTAATATTCAACTTTACTGTAAAACCCAGTAATCAGGTCGCAGTCTTGTATTGTTTTTCCCATAGACTTCTATAGTAAACCTGAGATTTTTGGAATTTTTTAAAAAATAGTGAAAATGATTCAATACAACTTTTGCTATATTTTTTCAATAAAGGAAGTGTCAGAAAACATTTTAAAGGGTGGGCCGAAAAAAAGTCGCACGAAGATAAGAAAACCACAGTTGGTTGAACTAAAAATAGTTTTTTTCCTACTTTCACTTTAACTTCCATTTCAAAAATACCCCCCTTTTAATGAGAACTTTTTTATTTAATAATGCAATTTTTATATTTCAAAAAGTTAGTGATGTCAAAGTTTGGTGTCTTACCTTCAATTTAAGCCAAAAGTTAGAAAAAATGCATGAAGAGTAATGCTGCAAACGACTCAGGGAAAAGGCACTATATTTTAATAGCCTCCATGTTTTGACGTCCACCCGCGCAAGAACTTTTAATACAAGACTGGTACCTATTAGGATCAAAGATGATTTAATATTTCTAAATAAACTTGTTTTTCTGTTTTTTTATACATTTTCCAATCAAATTAAGAAAAAAACATAGCAAAAATGCTTTCATTGATTTTTTTATTACAATTTTAAAAAGGGTACCCTCTTCAAGGTTTTGGCCAGTTTTCTCTATATTGACTTAAAGTGAACACTTTAATGTTCTTTCCTTGTGAGGTTATATTCCAATAGAATATTTGAGTTGAAGTGATGCCAATACTACCTTAGCAATGGATTGAGTGCAAAAATATTCCTTTATTGACAGTTTTTAGTTCTTGAAGTAGAAAAAACTATGTTAGGAACCCCCTTTTTTACTACAAAGACAACTTGGAGCCTCTTGTTTATCCAAATATAAGAAGGATACCTATCAAGTGTTTAAAACTGACAAAATTGGCAAGATTATTGTAACAAAAATTATAAATGTGGAATAAAATACATTATTTGGAATACAATTGGATTTTATATACCAATTTAGGGATTTTTCAGGTAAAATTGGTGCCCCAGGCATACATAAATGGCCCATTATTTTAAGGAATTCAGATACTAGGCTGATGAAACTTGAGTTGTTACATGGGAAGAAGGTGTAGAAGACAGAAATCACCAACATAGTGTGTAAGGTTATCAGACTTGAAGAGAAAGTGGTCTTATTTACTATAAAATTGCAGTTTTTAACCTACCGCACACAAAAAGTCAAAATTTTGCACATCACAAAACACCATAAAGAAAAAAATACTGAATTTGTTTGGAGTTTCTTTGCTGAAATCAGTCATAAAGTCTATCTAGAACATTTTCACACCATTTGTTTGGTTAGAAAGTCAATATGTTTAAAATCAGAACAGTTCCCATATGTGGGGAGAGGTAAAGAAAGCCTTCATTTCTTAGTTTGGACTGAACATATGCAAAGTGCTGAAAAAGTTACACCGGATAAAATATGGCAGTTTAAATTGAATATTAGCAGTGCAATAAAGTCATTCTTACTAAAGATAAAGAATATAGACATTTAAATCCACTGATTCTCATAAAAGAGACAAATTCTATTTTAATGTCCAAATTTGGTCAAAAAGTACTATTATAGCAAAAACTGAAGGGTAGCTGAAACAAATTAAGCAAAAAGTAAAAAAAATCTTTATAAAGTGTTCAAAGACATGGTTTTCTTTAGAATAAAACAGATAATAAGCACTTATTTAATATTCAACTTTACTGTAAAACCCAGTAATCAGGTCGCAGTCTTGTATTGTTTTTCCCATAGACTTCTATAGTAAACCTGAGATTTTTGGAATTTTTTAAAAAATAGTGAAAATGATTCAATACAACTTTTGCTATATTTTTTCAATAAAGGAAGTGTCAGAAAACATTTTAAAGGGTGGGCCGAAAAAAAGTCGCACGAAGATAAGAAAACCACAGTTGGTTGAACTAAAAATAGTTTTTTTCCTACTTTCACTTTAACTTCCATTTCAAAAATACCCCCCTTTTAATGAGAACTTTTTTATTTAATAATGCAATTTTTATATTTCAAAAAGTTAGTGATGTCAAAGTTTGGTGTCTTACCTTCAATTTAAGCCAAAAGTTAGAAAAAATGCATGAAGAGTAATGCTGCAAACGACTCAGGGAAAAGGCACTATATTTTAATAGCCTCCATGTTTTGACGTCCACCCGCGCAAGAACTTTTAATACAAGACTGGTACCTATTAGGATCAAAGATGATTTAATATTTCTAAATAAACTTGTTTTTCTGTTTTTTTATACATTTTCCAATCAAATTAAGAAAAAAACATAGCAAAAATGCTTTCATTGATTTTTTTATTACAATTTTAAAAAGGGTACCCTCTTCAAGGTTTTGGCCAGTTTTCTCTATATTGACTTAAAGTGAACACTTTAATGTTCTTTCCTTGTGAGGTTATATTCCAATAGAATATTTGAGTTGAAGTGATGCCAATACTACCTTAGCAATGGATTGAGTGCAAAAATATTCCTTTATTGACAGTTTTTAGTTCTTGAAGTAGAAAAAACTATGTTAGGAACCCCCTTTTTTACTACAAAGACAACTTGGAGCCTCTTGTTTATCCAAATATAAGAAGGATACCTATCAAGTGTTTAAAACTGACAAAATTGGCAAGATTATTGTAACAAAAATTATAAATGTGGAATAAAATACATTATTTGGAATACAATTGGATTTTATATACCAATTTAGGGATTTTTCAGGTAAAATTGGTGCCCCAGGCATACATAAATGGCCCATTATTTTAAGGAATTCAGATACTAGGCTGATGAAACTTGAGTTGTTACATGGGAAGAAGGTGTAGAAGACAGAAATCACCAACATAGTGTGTAAGGTTATCAGACTTGAAGAGAAAGTGGTCTTATTTACTATAAAATTGCAGTTTTTAACCTACCACACACAAAAAGTCAAAATTTTGCACATCACAAAACACCATAAAGAAAAAAATACTGAATTTGTTTGGAGTTTCTTTGCTGAAATCAGTCATAAAGTCTATCTAGAACATTTTCACACCATTTGTTTGGTTAGAAAGTCAATATGTTTAAAATCAGAACAGTTCCCATATGTGGGGAGAGGTAAAGAAAGCCTTCATTTCTTAGTTTGGACTGAACATATGCAAAGTGCTGAAAAAGTTACACCGGATAAAATATGGCAGTTTAAATTGAATATTAGCAGTGCAATAAAGTCATTCTTACTAAAGATAAAGAATATAGACATTTAAATCCACTGATTCTCATAAAAGAGACAAATTCTATTTTAATGTCCAAATTTGGTCAAAAAGTACTATTATAGCAAAAACTGAAGGGTAGCTGAAACAAATTAAGCAAAAAGTAAAAAAAATCTTTATAAAGTGTTCAAAGACATGGTTTTCTTTAGAATAAAACAGATAATAAGCACTTATTTAATATTCAACTTTACTGTAAAACCCAGTAATCAGGTCGCAGTCTTGTATTGTTTTTCCCATAGACTTCTATAGTAAACCTGAGATTTTTGGAATTTTTTAAAAAATAGTGAAAATGATTCAATACAACTTTTGCTATATTTTTTCAATAAAGGAAGTGTCAGAAAACATTTTAAAGGGTGGGCCGAAAAAAAGTCGCACGAAGATAAGAAAACCACAGTTGGTTGAACTAAAAATAGTTTTTTTCCTACTTTCACTTTAACTTCCATTTCAAAAATACCCCCCTTTTAATGAGAACTTTTTTATTTAATAATGCAATTTTTATATTTCAAAAAGTTAGTGATGTCAAAGTTTGGTGTCTTACCTTCAATTTAAGCCAAAAGTTAGAAAAAATGCATGAAGAGTAATGCTGCAAACGACTCAGGGAAAAGGCACTATATTTTAATAGCCTCCATGTTTTGACGTCCACCCGCGCAAGAACTTTTAATACAAGACTGGTACCTATTAGGATCAAAGATGATTTAATATTTCTAAATAAACTTGTTTTTCTGTTTTTTTATACATTTTCCAATCAAATTAAGAAAAAAACATAGCAAAAATGCTTTCATTGATTTTTTTATTACAATTTTAAAAAGGGTACCCTCTTCAAGGTTTTGGCCAGTTTTCTCTATATTGACTTAAAGTGAACACTTTAATGTTCTTTCCTTGTGAGGTTATATTCCAATAGAATATTTGAGTTGAAGTGATGCCAATACTACCTTAGCAATGGATTGAGTGCAAAAATATTCCTTTATTGACAGTTTTTAGTTCTTGAAGTAGAAAAAACTATGTTAGGAACCCCCTTTTTTACTACAAAGACAACTTGGAGCCTCTTGTTTATCCAAATATAAGAAGGATACCTATCAAGTGTTTAAAACTGACAAAATTGGCAAGATTATTGTAACAAAAATTATAAATGTGGAATAAAATACATTATTTGGAATACAATTGGATTTTATATACCAATTTAGGGATTTTTCAGGTAAAATTGGTGCCCCAGGCATACATAAATGGCCCATTATTTTAAGGAATTCAGATACTAGGCTGATGAAACTTGAGTTGTTACATGGGAAGAAGGTGTAGAAGACAGAAATCACCAACATAGTGTGTAAGGTTATCAGACTTGAAGAGAAAGTGGTCTTATTTACTATAAAATTGCAGTTTTTAACCTACCGCACACAAAAAGTCAAAATTTTGCACATCACAAAACACCATAAAGAAAAAAAATACTGAATTTGTTTGGAGTTTCTTTGCTGAAATCAGTCATAAAGTCTATCTAGAACATTTTCACACCATTTGTTTGGTTAGAAAGTCAATATGTTTAAAATCAGAACAGTTCCCATATGTGGGGAGAGGTAAAGAAAGCCTTCATTTCTTAGTTTGGACTGAACATATGCAAAGTGCTGAAAAAGTTACACCGGATAAAATATGGCAGTTTAAATTGAATATTAGCAGTGCAATAAAGTCATTCTTACTAAAGATAAAGAATATAGACATTTAAATCCACTGATTCTCATAAAAGAGACAAATTCTATTTTAATGTCCAAATTTGGTCAAAAAGTACTATTATAGCAAAAACTGAAGGGTAGCTGAAACAAATTAAGCAAAAAGTAAAAAAAATCTTTATAAAGTGTTCAAAGACATGGTTTTCTTTAGAATAAAACAGATAATAAGCACTTATTTAATATTCAACTTTACTGTAAAACCCAGTAATCAGGATCAAAGATGATTTAATATTTCTAAATAAACTTGTTTTTCTGTTTTTTTATACATTTTCCAATCAAATTAAGAAAAAAACATAGCAAAAATGCTTTCATTGATTTTTTTATTACAATTTTAAAAAGGGTACCCTCTTCAAGGTTTTGGCCAGTTTTCTCTATATTGACTTAAAGTGAACACTTTAATGTTCTTTCCTTGTGAGGTTATATTCCAATAGAATATTTGAGTTGAAGTGATGCCAATACTACCTTAGCAATGGATTGAGTGCAAAAATATTCCTTTATTGACAGTTTTTAGTTCTTGAAGTAGAAAAAACTATGTTAGGAACCCCCTTTTTTACTACAAAGACAACTTGGAGCCTCTTGTTTATCCAAATATAAGAAGGATACCTATCAAGTGTTTAAAACTGACAAAATTGGCAAGATTATTGTAACAAAAATTATAAATGTGGAATAAAATACATTATTTGGAATACAATTGGATTTTATATACCAATTTAGGGATTTTTCAGGTAAAATTGGTGCCCCAGGCATACATAAATGGCCCATTATTTTAAGGAATTCAGATACTAGGCTGATGAAACTTGAGTTGTTACATGGGAAGAAGGTGTAGAAGACAGAAATCACCAACATAGTGTGTAAGGTTATCAGACTTGAAGAGAAAGTGGTCTTATTTACTATAAAATTGCAGTTTTTAACCTACCGCACACAAAAAGTCAAAATTTTGCACATCACAAAACACCATAAAGAAAAAAATACTGAATTTGTTTGGAGTTTCTTTGCTGAAATCAGTCATAAAGTCTATCTAGAACATTTTCACACCATTTGTTTGGTTAGAAAGTCAATATGTTTAAAATCAGAACAGTTCCCATATGTGGGGAGAGGTAAAGAAAGCCTTCATTTCTTAGTTTGGACTGAACATATGCAAAGTGCTGAAAAAGTTACACCGGATAAAATATGGCAGTTTAAATTGAATATTAGCAGTGCAATAAAGTCATTCTTACTAAAGATAAAGAATATAGACATTTAAATCCACTGATTCTCATAAAAGAGACAAATTCTATTTTAATGTCCAAATTTGGTCAAAAAGTACTATTATAGCAAAAACTGAAGGGTAGCTGAAACAAATTAAGCAAAAAGTAAAAAAAATCTTTATAAAGTGTTCAAAGACATGGCTTTCTTTAGAATAAAACAGATAATAAGCACTTATTTAATATTCAACTTTACTGTAAAACCCAGTAATCAGGATCAAAGATGATTTAATATTTCTAAATAAACTTGTTTTTCTGTTTTTTTATACATTTTCCAATCAAATTAAGAAAAAAACATAGCAAAAATGCTTTCATTGATTTTTTTATTACAATTTTAAAAAGGGTACCCTCTTCAAGGTTTTGGCCAGTTTTCTCTATATTGACTTAAAGTGAACACTTTAATGTTCTTTCCTTGTGAGGTTATATTCCAATAGAATATTTGAGTTGAAGTGATGCCAATACTACCTTAGCAATGGATTGAGTGCAAAAATATTCCTTTATTGACAGTTTTTAGTTCTTGAAGTAGAAAAAACTATGTTAGGAACCCCCTTTTTTACTACAAAGACAACTTGGAGCCTCTTGTTTATCCAAATATAAGAAGGATACCTATCAAGTGTTTAAAACTGACAAAATTGGCAAGATTATTGTAACAAAAATTATAAATGTGGAATAAAATACATTATTTGGAATACAATTGGATTTTATATACCAATTTAGGGATTTTTCAGGTAAAATTGGTGCCCCAGGCATACATAAATGGCCCATTATTTTAAGGAATTCAGATACTAGGCTGATGAAACTTGAGTTGTTACATGGGAAGAAGGTGTAGAAGACAGAAATCACCAACATAGTGTGTAAGGTTATCAGACTTGAAGAGAAAGTGGTCTTATTTACTATAAAATTGCAGTTTTTAACCTACTGCACACAAAAAGTCAAAATTTTGCACATCACAAAACACCATAAAGAAAAAAATACTGAATTTGTTTGGAGTTTCTTTGCTGAAATCAGTCATAAAGTCTATCTAGAACATTTTCACACCATTTGTTTGGTTAGAAAGTCAATATGTTTAAAATCAGAACAGTTCCCATATGTGGGGAGAGGTAAAGAAAGCCTTCATTTCTTAGTTTGGACTGAACATATGCAAAGTGCTGAAAAAGTTACACCGGATAAAATATGGCAGTTTAAATTGAATATTAGCAGTGCAATAAAGTCATTCTTACTAAAGATAAAGAATATAGACATTTAAATCCACTGATTCTCATAAAAGAGACAAATTCTATTTTAATGTCCAAATTTGGTCAAAAAGTACTATTATAGCAAAAACTGAAGGGTAGCTGAAACAAATTAAGCAAAAAGTAAAAAAAATCTTTATAAAGTGTTCAAAGACATGGTTTTCTTTAGAATAAAACAGATAATAAGCACTTATTTAATATTCAACTTTACTGTAAAACCCAGTAATCAGGATCAAAGATGATTTAATATTTCTAAATAAACTTGTTTTTCTGTTTTTTTATACATTTTCCAATCAAATTAAGAAAAAAACATAGCAAAAATGCTTTCATTGATTTTTTTATTACAATTTTAAAAAGGGTACCCTCTTCAAGGTTTTGGCCAGTTTTCTCTATATTGACTTAAAGTGAACACTTTAATGTTCTTTCCTTGTGAGGTTATATTCCAATAGAATATTTGAGTTGAAGTGATGCCAATACTACCTTAGCAATGGATTGAGTGCAAAAATATTCCTTTATTGACAGTTTTTAGTTCTTGAAGTAGAAAAAACTATGTTAGGAACCCCCTTTTTTACTACAAAGACAACTTGGAGCCTCTTGTTTATCCAAATATAAGAAGGATACCTATCAAGTGTTTAAAACTGACAAAATTGGCAAGATTATTGTAACAAAAATTATAAATGTGGAATAAAATACATTATTTGGAATACAATTGGATTTTATATACCAATTTAGGGATTTTTCAGGTAAAATTGGTGCCCCAGGCATACATAAATGGCCCATTATTTTAAGGAATTCAGATACTAGGCTGATGAAACTTGAGTTGTTACATGGGAAGAAGGTGTAGAAGACAGAAATCACCAACATAGTGTGTAAGGTTATCAGACTTGAAGAGAAAGTGGTCTTATTTACTATAAAATTGCAGTTTTTAACCTACCGCACACAAAAAGTCAAAATTTTGCACATCACAAAACACCATAAAGAAAAAAATACTGAATTTGTTTGGAGTTTCTTTGCTGAAATCAGTCATAAAGTCTATCTAGAACATTTTCACACCATTTGTTTGGTTAGAAAGTCAATATGTTTAAAATCAGAACAGTTCCCATATGTGGGGAGAGGTAAAGAAAGCCTTCATTTCTTAGTTTGGACTGAACATATGCAAAGTGCTGAAAAAGTTACACCGGATAAAATATGGCAGTTTAAATTGAATATTAGCAGTGCAATAAAGTCATTCTTACTAAAGATAAAGAATATAGACATTTAAATCCACTGATTCTCATAAAAGAGACAAATTCTATTTTAATGTCCAAATTTGGTCAAAAAGTACTATTATAGCAAAAACTGAAGGGTAGCTGAAACAAATTAAGCAAAAAGTAAAAAAAATCTTTATAAAGTGTTCAAAGACATGGTTTTCTTTAGAATAAAACAGATAATAAGCACTTATTTAATATTCAACTTTACTGTAAAACCCAGTAATCAGGATCAAAGATGATTTAATATTTCTAAATAAACTTGTTTTTCTGTTTTTTTATACATTTTCCAATCAAATTAAGAAAAAAACATAGCAAAAATGCTTTCATTGATTTTTTTATTACAATTTTAAAAAGGGTACCCTCTTCAAGGTTTTGGCCAGTTTTCTCTATATTGACTTAAAGTGAACACTTTAATGTTCTTTCCTTGTGAGGTTATATTCCAATAGAATATTTGAGTTGAAGTGATGCCAATACTACCTTAGCAATGGATTGAGTGCAAAAATATTCCTTTATTGACAGTTTTTAGTTCTTGAAGTAGAAAAAACTATGTTAGGAACCCCCTTTTTTACTACAAAGACAACTTGGAGCCTCTTGTTTATCCAAATATAAGAAGGATACCTATCAAGTGTTTAAAACTGACAAAATTGGCAAGATTATTGTAACAAAAATTATAAATGTGGAATAAAATACATTATTTGGAATACAATTGGATTTTATATACCAATTTAGGGATTTTTCAGGTAAAATTGGTGCCCCAGGCATACATAAATGGCCCATTATTTTAAGGAATTCAGATACTAGGCTGATGAAACTTGAGTTGTTACATGGGAAGAAGGTGTAGAAGACAGAAATCACCAACATAGTGTGTAAGGTTATCAGACTTGAAGAGAAAGTGGTCTTATTTACTATAAAATTGCAGTTTTTAACCTACCGCACACAAAAAGTCAAAATTTTGCACATCACAAAACACCATAAAGAAAAAAATACTGAATTTGTTTGGAGTTTCTTTGCTGAAATCAGTCATAAAGTCTATCTAGAACATTTTCACACCATTTGTTTGGTTAGAAAGTCAATATGTTTAAAATCAGAACAGTTCCCATATGTGGGGAGAGGTAAAGAAAGCCTTCATTTCTTAGTTTGGACTGAACATATGCAAAGTGCTGAAAAAGTTACACCGGATAAAATATGGCAGTTTAAATTGAATATTAGCAGTGCAATAAAGTCATTCTTACTAAAGATAAAGAATATAGACATTTAAATCCACTGATTCTCATAAAAGAGACAAATTCTATTTTAATGTCCAAATTTGGTCAAAAAGTACTATTATAGCAAAAACTGAAGGGTAGCTGAAACAAATTAAGCAAAAAGTAAAAAAAATCTTTATAAAGTGTTCAAAGACATGGTTTTCTTTAGAATAAAACAGATAATAAGCACTTATTTAATATTCAACTTTACTGTAAAACCCAGTAATCAGGTCGCAGTCTTGTATTGTTTTTCCCATAGACTTCTATAGTAAACCTGAGATTTTTGGAATTTTTTAAAAAATAGTGAAAATGATTCAATACAACTTTTGCTATATTTTTTCAATAAAGGAAGTGTCAGAAAACATTTTAAAGGGTGGGCCGAAAAAAAGTCGCACGAAGATAAGAAAACCACAGTTGGTTGAACTAAAAATAGTTTTTTTCCTACTTTCACTTTAACTTCCATTTCAAAAATACCCCCCTTTTAATGAGAACTTTTTTATTTAATAATGCAATTTTTATATTTCAAAAAGTTAGTGATGTCAAAGTTTGGTGTCTTACCTTCAATTTAAGCCAAAAGTTAGAAAAAATGCATGAAGAGTAATGCTGCAAACGACTCAGGGAAAAGGCACTATATTTTAATAGCCTCCATGTTTTGACGTCCACCCGCGCAAGAACTTTTAATACAAGACTGGTACCTATTAGGATCAAAGATGATTTAATATTTCTAAATAAACTTGTTTTTCTGTTTTTTTATACATTTTCCAATCAAATTAAGAAAAAAACATAGCAAAAATGCTTTCATTGATTTTTTTATTACAATTTTAAAAAGGGTACCCTCTTCAAGGTTTTGGCCAGTTTTCTCTATATTGACTTAAAGTGAACACTTTAATGTTCTTTCCTTGTGAGGTTATATTCCAATAGAATATTTGAGTTGAAGTGATGCCAATACTACCTTAGCAATGGATTGAGTGCAAAAATATTCCTTTATTGACAGTTTTTAGTTCTTGAAGTAGAAAAAAACTATGTTAGGAACCCCCTTTTTTACTACAAAGACAACTTGGAGCCTCTTGTTTATCCAAATATAAGAAGGATACCTATCAAGTGTTTAAAACTGACAAAATTGGCAAGATTATTGTAACAAAAATTATAAATGTGGAATAAAATACATTATTTGGAATACAATTGGATTTTATATACCAATTTAGGGATTTTTCAGGTAAAATTGGTGCCCCAGGCATACATAAATGGCCCATTATTTTAAGGAATTCAGATACTAGGCTGATGAAACTTGAGTTGTTACATGGGAAGAAGGTGTAGAAGACAGAAATCACCAACATAGTGTGTAAGGTTATCAGACTTGAAGAGAAAGTGGTCTTATTTACTATAAAATTGCAGTTTTTAACCTACCGCACACAAAAAGTCAAAATTTTGCACATCACAAAACACCATAAAGAAAAAAATACTGAATTTGTTTGGAGTTTCTTTGCTGAAATCAGTCATAAAGTCTATCTAGAACATTTTCACACCATTTGTTTGGTTAGAAAGTCAATATGTTTAAAATCAGAACAGTTCCCATATGTGGGGAGAGGTAAAGAAAGCCTTCATTTCTTAGTTTGGACTGAACATATGCAAAGTGCTGAAAAAGTTACACCGGATAAAATATGGCAGTTTAAATTGAATATTAGCAGTGCAATAAAGTCATTCTTACTAAAGATAAAGAATATAGACATTTAAATCCACTGATTCTCATAAAAGAGACAAATTCTATTTTAATGTCCAAATTTGGTCAAAAAGTACTATTATAGCAAAAACTGAAGGGTAGCTGAAACAAATTAAGCAAAAAGTAAAAAAAATCTTTATAAAGTGTTCAAAGACATGGTTTTCTTTAGAATAAAACAGATAATAAGCACTTATTTAATATTCAACTTTACTGTAAAACCCAGTAATCAGGTCGCAGTCTTGTATTGTTTTTCCCATAGACTTCTATAGTAAACCTGAGATTTTTGGAATTTTTTAAAAAATAGTGAAAATGATTCAATACAACTTTTGCTATATTTTTTCAATAAAGGAAGTGTCAGAAAACATTTTAAAGGGTGGGCCGAAAAAAAGTCGCACGAAGATAAGAAAACCACAGTTGGTTGAACTAAAAATAGTTTTTTTCCTACTTTCACTTTAACTTCCATTTCAAAAATACCCCCCTTTTAATGAGAACTTTTTTATTTAATAATGCAATTTTTATATTTCAAAAAGTTAGTGATGTCAAAGTTTGGTGTCTTACCTTCAATTTAAGCCAAAAGTTAGAAAAAATGCATGAAGAGTAATGCTGCAAACGACTCAGGGAAAAGGCACTATATTTTAATAGCCTCCATGTTTTGACGTCCACCCGCGCAAGAACTTTTAATACAAGACTGGTACCAGATATTGCATCGTTCAATTATCTCCCTTGATTGTGACAACCCAGCCAAAAATACAGACAGTGCATGGATATTAAGGCAACCAGAGAAGAGTGTTTTTTCCTTTATTAATCAATTTAGTTAATACAAATTATTAATGTTTTTTTATATGTCAAATCTGAATCTGTCTTTAAATGATTAAATTGATTATAGTTTCTTTAATTACAAGATTGATACATTGAAATGAAAATAGAGAAGAAAAGCATATTTAAGGCTTAAAACTGAGTTGTAATTCTTTTCCCCGCATGTTTTCACATAAATATTGAATAAAAAACGAGCAAAAAAGAATCGGGTCCAGTTATATTGGACAGGCTACCAACAGATGTCTATTCACAGGCGCGATCCCACTACTGATCGACACGGAGACTTTTGCCTGCTGCGTTTCCGCCCTGGGCCGATACGTCTCTCCTTAGACAACCTGGTCACACTGAGCTCCCTCGGTGTGCCCATATTGATGCCGATCTTAGTGCGGACGCCCGCTCAACATAGATCACCTGAAAGCAGGACTCCTGCCCTCACACCGTCCACCAACTCTGGTCTCCAAGTAGCTGGATTACAGGAGCACGCCACCACTCCCAACCGATAACTTTATGCAAATTTCTCCTATTTATTGTTTTGCCTTATAGTTTTTCTCTATGAAATCTCTTTCAAATAATTTAAAAGAACATTCTTCGTATTTTCTCGTTTAAAAAAAGAATACATGAAGAAGATAACCGGTTTTAAGGACTATTCATGTATATGCTACACGTGGCAATTATAGTACTTATTTTCAACATATGGTTACGTTTAACCAAGAAATTTCTGTATATAATGAATGCAAATGTATCAAAAACTAATAAACAAACTGAACAAATCCCGTTCTTTTCATTTTTATTTAATTTTGATACCCCTATAGTCAAAAATCAGTTTCTATAAAACATGGGTGTGTAAAGATATTGCATCGTTCAATTATCTCCCTTGATTGTGACAACCCAGCCAAAAATACAGACAGTGCATGGATATTAAGGCAACCAGAGAAGAGTGTTTTTTCCTTTATTAATCAATTTAGTTAATACAAATTATTAATGTTTTTTTATATGTCAAATCTGAATCTGTCTTTAAATGATTAAATTGATTATAGTTTCTTTAATTACAAGATTGATACATTGAAATGAAAATAGAGAAGAAAAGCATATTTAAGGCTTAAAACTGAGTTGTAATTCTTTTCCCCGCACGTTTTCACATAAATATTGAAAAAAAAACGAGCAAAAAAGAATCGGGTCCAGTTATATTGGACAGGCTACCAACAGATGTCTATTCACAGGCGCGATCCCACTACTGATCGACACGGAGACTTTTGCCTGCTGCGTTTCCGCCCTGGGCCGATACGTCTCTCCTTAGACAACCTGGTCACACTGAGCTCCCTCGGTGTGCCCATATTGATGCCGATCTTAGTGCGGACGCCCGCTCAACATAGATCACCTGAAAGCAGGACTCCTGCCCTCACACCGTCCACCAACTCTGGTCTCCAAGTAGCTGGATTACAGGAGCACGCCACCACTCCCAACCGATAACTTTATGCAAATTTCTCCTATTTATTGTTTTGCCTTATAGTTTTTCTCTATGAAATCTCTTTCAAATAATTTAAAAGAACATTCTTCGTATACGTATTTTCTCGTTTAAAAAAAGAATACATGAAGAAGATAACCGGTTTTAAGGACTATTCATGTATATGCTACACGTGGCAATTATAGTACTTATTTTCAACATATGGTTACGTTTAACCAAGAAATTTCTGTATATAATGAATGCAAATGTATCAAAAACTAATAAACAAACTGAACAAATCCCGTTCTTTTCATTTTTATTTAATTTTGATACCCCTATAGTCAAAAATCAGTTTCTATAAAACATGGGTGTGTAAAGATATTGCATCGTTCAATTATCTCCCTTGATTGTGACAACCCAGCCAAAAATACAGACAGTGCATGGATATTAAGGCAACCAGAGAAGAGTGTTTTTTCCTTTATTAATCAATTTAGTTAATACAAATTATTAATGTTTTTTTATATGTCAAATCTGAATCTGTCTTTAAATGATTAAATTGATTATAGTTTCTTTAATTACAAGATTGATACATTGAAATGAAAATAGAGAAGAAAAGCATATTTAAGGCTTAAAACTGAGTTGTAATTCTTTTCCCCGCATGTTTTCACATAAATATTGAATAAAAAACGAGCAAAAAAGAATCGGGTCCAGTTATATTGGACAGGCTACCAACAGATGTCTATTCACAGGCGCG
>CAXARO010000190.1:0-24215 GCA_963971305.1 Arcuatula senhousia | reverse complement strand
AAAAAGTGCATATAAATTTACAATAATCCAACAATTGAACAGAAATGATATGAAGTTTTCTAACATAATGTTTGTTTTATATGTGAGTCTAACTCTAAAAGTCATTTTATTGTACATGTCTTTCTTTTCTATAGGTACTTACAAGTTGGAATGGAAGCGATTTGAATACCATTTGGAGAACAATTTTAGAAACTTGATATGTGTAGGATAATCATTTTTAGAGATATTTGATTTTTTGCCTTGAATTCAAATTTGATGTTTACTTAGTCTTGTGTGACTTTTTTTTTTATCAATTTACGTATTTTATCACTTTTTGATTATATGTCACGGGAATGTCTAAGTTCTTACGTTGCAGTAGATAATATATATTCGTCAGTTACATGTACTATGCTACATGTAAATAAATAAAGCCGTTGATCATTCAGTTACTAGATACTTGTCGCAAGGGTGGCCAGGGTTTGGTCCCTGGTGCGTGATGAGGCAGTTTAAGACCTCTGATGTAAATTTGGCGATAAATATATATTATATAAAAACGATTTCATTATATGTGTTACAAATATATGTAATTCAAAAAGGAAAATAAGACAGTGTGAAAGTGCAATTTCCTCAAAAAATCGTTAACATGGATTATATTTGTATCCTTGACCTGGCGCCTCTGGTTCCATCTATAAAAAGTGGGGAATGTGAAAAAATCATAGTACATAATTATACATGTACATGCATTTCAACAGATTTTAGATCTTTTGCTGAAGGACATCTGTGTAGATAAGTTTGCGTAACATGATAAAAACTGACCATGTAATTTCTTTTTAAAATTTGGATAACATAATGTTGTACAAAATCATTAATTATTAAAATAGTTTTGATTGATTTTTTTTTCAATGATGTATTCTTACTGAAGTATGAGTCATGCACAAACATAGTCGAATTTGGTTAAACAGAAAGTGGTGTTTGTGTGAGTTGGGGTTTAACGCCCTTTTTGACGCACCCGGGTCATATGGGGCGGTCAGTTTTAATGGTGGAGGAAACCAAAGTACCTGTGGAAACCACCGAACTTGGGCAGGAAGAGCAGCCTTGGAAATCAAATCACAACATATTGGAACCAGTTCTGATGCTTCTCTCCAAATATTAAGGGGAGATGAAGAGTAGTTTTGGATTAATACAACCGAATTTATACATAATGAAATCCAGCCCCCATCCCAAAAATGGATTTTCTTTTCACACGAGACCCAACCAAACATCATTGTCAGACTATTGTGTAATTTCTCAACACGATGAATGAACTCGGATCATCACTCGTTTTGATAAAAATAATATCTTGTGAGTGCAGCTTAAGATTTGAAATAAATATTTGCAATCGCTGACCTTCGAAAACATATAAGAAGTAGAGTCAAAGCCCGTACTTTTTCTGTTGCGCATACGTATCTGGTTAAAGATTTCGTCAATGTTTCTTTTTCTGTTGCATAAATTGCCTTGTATGGGAAATTCATAAAGAACGCTTGAAACCCTTGGTTCAAATAAAAAAGAAGATGGCAACATAATAACTGAACAGGGATGGCCAATATTAAAATATTTAAGAAATTATGTCATTACAGCGTAATACATATCCTTGAAATAAAACTCAATATGGTCTCAACTTGGTGCACCATGAACCAAACAGAAAAGGCATTACCATATACAGTTCATATTTGATTTTCAAAGTCTGATAGTCACTGTAAATTTACTTTTAGTGATCTATAACTTACTGTTCATGTTTGATATAGGTCAAATCAGTAAACTGCAGTATTTGCCTTTTAACTTTTTTATTTGTCATTAACTGAATCAGCTTATATCACTGAAGAACTGTTTCGTTTTTTTTTTATTGTCTAGAACTGTAATTTACCGTATCAATCCGGCACCAACACTTTTGTGTTGGAGAACACATCAAAGCTTAAAATTGTCCGTTTAAATTTCAAAATTGTTTAACCCTAAGGTTCTACCTACCCCAGACATAGGTTGATCATCTTAGTAATAATTTGGTTCCCCATTTTGGTAATTTTGGTTTTATTGTTTTATGCTCTTCATAATCATATAGTGTTTGGCATTTTCAATATTTTTAGTAGAGCGCCTCTGATGAGTCTTGAATAGACGAAACGCGCGTCAGGCGTAGCAAAATTTTTGTCTGGAACTTTGTCATTTTTATTTCGAACACACGTGAAGGTTAGCACTGCTTGTGGAGTTTTAATTCCCCGAGATTAACCCGCTCCGACACCAACACTTTTGTGTTGGAGAACACATCAAAGCTTAAAATTATCCGTTTAAATTTCAAAATTGTCTAACCCTAAGGTTCTACCTACCCCAGACATAGGTTGATCATCTTAGTAATAATTTGGTTCCCCATTTTGGTAATTTTGGTTTTATTGTTTTATGCTCTTCATAATCATATAGTATTTGGCAAAATTTTTGTCTGAAACTTTGTCATTTTTATTTCGAACACACGTGAAGGGTAGCACTGCTGGTGGAGTTTTAATTCCCCGAGGTTAGCCTGCTCCGGCACCAACACTTTTGTGTTGGAGAACACTTCAAAGCTTAAAATTATCTGTTTAAATTTCAAAATTGTCTAACCCTTAGGTTCTACCTACCCCAGACATAGGTTGATCATCTTAGTAATAATTTGGTTCCCCATTTTGGTAATTTTGGTTTTATTGTTTTATGCTCTTCATAATCATATAGTGTTTGGCATTTTCAATATTTTTGGTAGAGCGCCTCTGATGAGTCTTGAATAGACGAAACGCGCGTCAGGCGTAGCAAAAGTTTTGTCTGGAACTTTGTCATTTTTATTTCGAACACACGTGAAGGTTAGCACTGCTGGTGGAGTTTTAATTCCCCGAGATTAGCCCGCTCCGGCACCAACACTTTTGCGTTGGAGAACACATCAAAGCTTAAAATTATCCGTTTAAATTTCAAAATTGTCTAACCCTAAGGTTCTACCTACCCCAGACATAGGTTGATCATCTTAGTAATAATTTAGTTCCCCATTTTGGTAATTTTGGTTTTATTGTTTTATGCTCTTCATAATCATATAGTGTTTGGCATTTTCAATAATTTTGGTAGAGCGCCTCTGATGAGTCTTGATTAGACGAAACGCGCGTCAGGCGTAGCAAAATTTTTGTCTGGAACTTTGTCATTTTTATTTCGAACACACGTGAAGGTTAGCACTGCTGGTGGAGTTTTAATTCCCCGAGGTTAGCCCGCTCCGGCACCAACACTTTTGTGTTGAAGAACACATCAAAGCTTAAAATTATCCGTTTAAATTTCAAAATTGTCTAACCCTAAGGTTCTACCTACCCCAGACATAGGTTGATCATCTTAGTAATGATTTGGTTCCCCATTTTGGTAATTTTGGTTTTATTGTTTTATGCTCTTCATAATCATATAGTGTTTGGCATTTTCAATATTTTTGGTAGAGCGCCTCTGATGAGTCTTGAATAGACGAAACGCGCGTCAGGCGTAGCAAAATTTTTGTCTGGAACTTTGTCATTTTTATTTCGAACACACGTGAAGGTTATCACTGCTGGTGGAGTTTTAATTCCCCGAAGTTAGCCCGCTCCGACACCAACACTTTTGTGTTGGAGAACACATCAAAGCTTAAAATTATCCGTTTAAAAACCCTAAGGTTCTACCTACCCCAGACATAGGTTGATCATCTTAGTAATAATTTAGTTCCCCATTTTGGTACTTTTGGTTTTATTGTTTTATGCTCTTCATAATCATATAGTGTTTGGCATTTTCAATATTTTTGGTAGAGCGCCTCTGATGAGTCTTGTATAGACGAAACGCGCGTCAGGCGTAGCAAAATTTTTGTCTGGAACTTTGTCATTTTTATTTCGAACACACGTGAAGGTTAGCACTGCTGGTGGAGTTTTAATTCCCCGAAGTTAGCCCGCTCCGACACCAACACTTTTGTGTTGGAGAACACATCAAAGCTTAAACTTATCCGTTTAAATTTCAAAATTGTTAAACCCTAAGGTTCTACCTACCCCAGACATAGGTTGATCATCTTAGTAATAATTTGGTTCCCCATTTTGGTAATTTTTGTTTTATTGTTTTATGGTCTTCATAATCATATAGTGTTTGGCATTTTCAATATTTTTGGTAGAGCGCCTCTCATGAGTCCTGAATAGACGAAACGCGCGTCAGGCGTAGCAAAATTTTGGTCTGGAACTTTGTCATTTTTATTTCGAACACACGTGAAGGTTAGCACTGCTGGTGGAGTTTTAATTCCCCGAGGTTAGCCCGCTCCGACACCAACACTTTTGTGTTGGAGAACACATCAAAGCTTAAACTTATCCGTTTAAATTTCAAAATTGTTAAACCCTAAGGTTCTACCTACCCCAGACATAGGTTGATCATCTTAGTAATAATTTGGTTCCCCATTTTGGTAATTTTTGTTTTATTGTTTTATGGTCTTCATAATCATATAGTGTTTGGCATTTTCAATATTTTTGGTAGAGCGCCTCTCATGAGTCCTGAATAGACGAAACGCGCGTCAGGCGTAGCAAAATTTTGGTCTGGAACTTTGTCATTTTTATTTCGAACACACGTGAAGGTTAGCACTGCTGGTGGAGTTTTAATTCCCCGAGGTTAGCCCGCTCCGGCACCAACACTTTTGTGTTGAAGAACACATCAAAGCTTAAAATTATCCGTTTAAATTTCAAAATTGTCTAACCCTAAGGTTCTACCTACCCCAGACATAGGTTGATCATCTTAGTAATAATTTGGTTCCCCATTTTGGTAATTTTGGTTTTATTGTTTTATGCTCTTCATAATCATATAGTGTTTGGCATTTTCAATATTTATGGTAGAGCGCCTCTGATGAGTCTTGAATAGACGAAACGCGCGTCAGGCGTAGCAAAATTTTTGTCTGGAACTTTGTCATTTTTATTTCGAACACACGTGAAGGTTAGCACTGCTGGTGGAGTTTTAATTCCCCGAGGTTAGCCCGCTCCGACACCAACACTTTTGTGTTGGAGAACACATCAAAGCTTAAAATTATCCGTTTAAAAACCCTAAGGTTCTACCTACCCCAGACATAGGTTGATCATCTTAGTAATAATTTAGTTCCCCATTTTGGTACTTTTGGTTTTATTGTTTTATGCTCTTCATAATCATATAGTGTTTGGCATTTTCAATATTTTTGGTAGAGCGCCTCTGATGAGTCTTGTATAGACGAAACGCGCGTCAGGCGTAGCAAAATTTTTGTCTTCAACTTTGTCATTTTTATTTCGAACACACGTGAAGGTTAGCACTGCTGGTGGAGTTTTAATTCCCCGAAGTTAGCCCGCTCCGACACCAACACTTTTGTGTTGGAGAACACATCAAAGCTTAAAATTATCCGTTTAAATTTCAAAATTGTTAAACCCTAAGGTTCTACCTACCCCAGACATAGGTTGATCATCTTAGTAATAATTTGGTTCCCCATTTTGGTAATTTTTGTTTTATTGTTTTATGCTCTTCATAATCATATAGTGTTTGGCATTTTCAATATTTTTGGTAGAGCGCCTCTGATGAGTCCTGAATAGACGAAACGCGCGTCAGGCGTAGCAAAATTTTTGTCTGGAACTTTGTCATTTTTATTTCGAACACACGTGAAGGTTAGCACTGCTGGTGGAGTTTTAATTCCCCGAGGTTAGCCCGCTCCGGCACCAACACTTTTGTGTTGAAGAACACATCAAAGCTTAAAATTATCCGTTTAAATTTCAAAATTGTCTAACCCTAAGGTTCTACCTACCCCAGACAAAGGTTGATCATCTTAGTAATAATTTGGTTCCCCATTTTGGTAATCTTGGTTTTATTGTTTTATGCTCTTCATAATCATATAGTGTTTGGCATTTTCAATATTTTTGGTAGAGCGCCTCTGATGAGTCTTGAATAGACGAAACGCGCGTCAGGCGTAGCAAAATTTTTGTCTGGAACTTTGTCATTTTTATTTCGAACACACGTGAAGGTTAGCACTGCTGGTGGAGTTTTAATTCCCCGAGGTTAGCCCGCTCCGACACCAACACTTTTGTGTTGGAGAACACATCAAAGCTTAAAATTATCCGTTTAAATTTCAAAATTGTCTAACCCTAAGGTTCTACCTACCCCAGACATAGGTTGATCATCTTAGTAACAATTTGGTTCCCCATTTTGGTAATTTTGGTTTTATTGTTTTATGCTCTTCATAATCATATAGTGTTTGGCATTTTCAATATTTTTGGTAGAGCGCCTATGATGCGTCTTGAATAGACGAAACGCGCGTCAGGCGTAGCAAAATTTTTGTCTGGAACTTTGTCATTTTTATTTCGAACACACGTGAAGGTTAGCACTGCTGGTGGAGTTTTAATTCCCCGAGGTTAGCCCGCTCTGGTACCAACACTTTTGTGTTGGAGAACACATCAAAACTTAAAATTATCCGTTTAAATTTCAAAATTGTCTAACCCTAAGGTTCTACCTACCCCAGACATAGGTTGATCATCTTAGTAATAATTTGGTTCCCCATTTTGGTAATTTTGGTTTTATTGTTTTATGCTCTTCATAATCATATAGTGTTTGGCATTTTCAATATTTATGGTAGAGCGCCTCTGATGAGTCTTGAATAGATGAAACGCGCGTCAGGCGTAGCAAAATTTTTGTCTGGAACTTTGTCATTTTTATTTCGAACACACGTGAAGGTTAGCACTGCTGGTGGAGTTTTTAATTCCCCGAGGTTAGCCTGCTCCGGCACCAACACTTTTGTGTTGGAGAACACATCAAAGCTTAAAATTATCCGTTTAAATTTCAAAATTGTCTAACCCTAAGGTTCTACCTACCCCAGACATAGGTTGATCATCTTAGTAATAATTTGATTCCCCATTTTGGTAATTTTGGTTTTATTGTTTTATGCTCTTCATAATCATATAGTATTTGGCACAATTTTTGTCTGGAACTTTGTCATTTTTATTTCGAACACACGTGAAGGGTAGCACTGCTGGTGGAGTTTTAATTCCCCGAGGTTAGCCTGCTCCGGCACCAACACTTTTGTGTTGGAGAACACTTCAAAACTAAAAATTATCTGTTTAAATTTCAAAATTGTTTAACCCTAAGGTTCTACCTACCCCAGACATAGGTTGATCATCTTAGTAATAATTTGGTTCCCCATTTTGGTAATTTTGGTTTTATTATTTTATGCTCTTCATAATCATATAGTGTTTGGCATTTTCAATATTTTTGGTAGAGCGCCTCTGATGAGTCTTTAATAGACGAAACGCGCGTCAGGCGTAGCAAAATTTTTGTCTGGAACTTTGTCATTTTTATTCAGGACTTTTTAAAAATTACCTAGATTTAAATGAATGATGTGGTCAACTTGCGTACATATAAGTCAACCTAAGATTTTACCTTGATTAAAAATAACTGATGTTGACTGCATTAGTTCATATAAGCCCATATTGGATTTCACCTCGATTAAATAAGACTGATCTAACTGCATTGTTCATTTTCAGTGATTATGGGATTTACCTTGATTTAAAATGACAGATGCTGACGGTATCATTCTTTTTCAGTGATTACTAGATCAACCTTGATTTTAAATGACTGATACTGATTGGATAATTTCTTGTCTGCTCTTGTAAGATTTACACTTACATTGATTTGTTATAACTCAGATGCTAAAACTGCCATCACATGTTATGAACAGTGATTATTAGATTTTACAGCCTTGAATTTAGGTAATATATAATGCTTATTGTGTCTTAACCTAATAGTAGTCATATTATGTAATATTTAACATACAATCACAATCAGAGATCTTCTCTGAATCTGCTCATTTGGTAAGAGTAACCACCAGTTTAAATTAGCGATACTAACAGTTGAATAGTTCTTGACGAAAGAAAGTTTTTTGTGTTCTTTCTTAGTACTTATATGCAAATGAACGGCTGTATTGTACTCTTTTTGGCTTTCGAAATTTATTTGTATCATTTGGTATTTAACTTAATGTTTGTAATGCCTCAGCATTAAACAAACTATAACAAATAGAAGAATTATTTCAGCTGCATCTACCTTTTAAATGTGATGACAAAGTCATACTCAAAACTCGAACTTTGAAAACTATACATGTAAAACCTGATTTAACCAACTATATTTTTAAATGCTTGTACCAAGTCAGAACAAATACAATTTTCAATTTCTTTGATATGTCCTCCTTGTTTCGTCTTGTCTCTTGGTATTTTAAAATTGATCCTCCATGTTAATTTGTTATATCATAGACATGTCTAGATAGGTCTATGATGCCCTTATTTTACTGAATTACTGATATCTACTGGCAAACTAAGTTGCGTTATGTAACAAAGTTTTCGTCAGATTTCTTTCCACGAAGCTAAACTCGCCACAAAAATTACTTTCAATTTCTAATTAATTATTTTTACAATAATACCATAATAATGACACAAGCTGGAATATTTGCGGTGATCCTTTAAAAGGAGGAAAATAAAACTGTCTTTAACATGATGGTTTGGTTGCCGTATTTAGAAGGCTCGATTTGATATGGTGAGAGCCGTTGGAACCAGAAGAAATAAACACATGCTGATATCGCATCGTGTTGATAAAAAGCAAAGAGGGACCAAAGGGGCATTCGAGTGTCAATAGTCCGAAAGGGCAACGACAAAACCAGTATACACGAACAAGAACAGCACGAAGAAACACAAAACACAAAATTAAACGAACGGAAATCAACAACGCGAACTCAAGTCGTAAGAAGAGTGAACTCAAATGCTCCGGAAGAGAAATCGGTTTCTGTCTGCTATAGCACACCCGTCGTGTTGCTAAATTCCAATTCAGTATGCCAAATCCGGTAAAGGAGGACGAAACAACATCAGCACTCATTTGAGAGATAGAAATCCCATATTTGTGTACAAGTGCACGGTGTCTACTATACATTTTTTTTATGTGAAGAAAGCAACCGTGGAGCAATATAACCCTGTGCCAGCAATTTCTGTGTCTAACGTGACGCTCTGCCAAGGAAATCGAAGTAATTCCCGGAAGGTCTGGAGTAACAAATCAACTGTAATACGAAGACCTCATAAGTAGGAGCGGACAGAATGTTGTTTCACAAAAAAGGGAACGTTGACTGGGCGATAACTGCTGGTGGTGGACCAGAGGTCCCCGGGCGTAATCAAAAGCCTGGTCGTCAGACTTATCTGACACGATTTATCATAAAATTTCTAATATTATTGTCGCTGAAATTTCCGATTTTTAAGTTCAAATTTGTTTAAAACACCAGGTTTCTTTCCTTGTAATGCACATGGTCGATATCCTCGGTGCTTGATTTGGCTTCCTTGTTCGAACGTTTTGGTTTAGTATTTTTCGTTTTCAACAGTTTTGGAATTTGGCCTTCCAATGTTTTGATTTAAATGCCACTGATGAGAGGTTACTCCTTGAAATATCGATATATAGCATATCCAAATTAACCGTTTATACCCGCTTTTTGATATTTGTAATTTTGACGATTGAAAAGTTGAAGTCATCATGTTTGTCATACAGCTTTGTTGAAAGTCTTCATTGAGAATCGATTTCCGGATGTAGATCTAAATAATGAAGACACGAAGTGTCGCATACCACGGCCGTCATTCGGTATCGTGAGTTTATGACTCGTGAAGGAATCGACAACGGCGGCAAAGTATAGAAAGCTGCTCGTGGAGGGAGGAGGCGACGGTTCGAGGTGGAGGAATTCGGACATTTCAAATAGAAAGTCAGTCCTTTTTTGTAATTTTCTTATATTTATATACAAAATATTAAAAAAAAAAATATGTCTCACAAAATTAATGAACATTATGAACAAAAGCCAACAAAAAATAAAAATAAAAATGCATTACTTTCTTCAAACTCATTCAAGGCGAATATTTCGTCATCATTTTTTCTGTAAACAAACATGTTATTCTACGAATTGCGGGTTGCCTTTTGCATAAAACGTTACAAATTTGGTATGTGCATGTGCAGCATGTTTTGTTTTTACATATTCCACACCATTATAATGATTTAAATAAAAAATGTATTAATAAGCTAAGAAAAATATGCTCGGTACCGAAAAATCGACTCGTGATAAATGGTGTACCGTGCTTTTTTGCTCGTGAATTATGCTCGTGATGGAGGAATTTATCAACTATCAAAACTTTGTACCGGCACTAGAATCAATCATAACCTAAATGATATTGCATATAATACTTATATATTTTTTAACAAATTCGCTTGGGTATTTATTGTCATATTTTTATAACTGTAGATCATGAAAAGAAGAAAGAGCAATAATCATGACAATAGAAATTAAGAGACATTGGGCAATAAAGAGAAGAAAGGTACAACAAAGGAAAAAAAACAACACCAGGAGAAAATGGGACGACGACCACAACACCAGTCGAAGATACAAGTTTAAAATTGAAATTTACATTTAAAGTAAATATCAAATGGTTTATATTGATGCCAAAGAATACTAAATTGAATTTTAACAAGAATGTTCAACTCTACCCAATAATTGTTTTAACATTTTTATTCCCATTAATTGTTTTAAAACATGTATAAATAACCATAGAGATTCACAATAAAAAATCGAGGTGATGTGCCATCAGAAATGAACAATTGCTTCCAAAATTACCAATTTAAAATAGAAAATGATATACGTAAAAAGTCTGATAATGAGCCACGAGAATTGTGGAAACTTTTGAACAGTTTCGGTCGATCGAAATCTGGCGATCAATCAAAAATTACCATTGAAAAATTATATGATTATTTTAGAAACCTGAACACATCAGAAGATGACCAAGATAATGTGAGAATTCATTTTGACGTTCATAACTTAGATGACAATCTAAATGAAATTTTAAATGGTAAAATTACGGAAGATGAAATCATTTCTGCTGTAAAAGGGATGAAGAATGGAAAAGCTCCCGGGAACGACAACATAGTAAATGAATATATTAAATCAACTATGCAAAGTCTTGGGCAGCTTTATGTCACATTATTTAATAAAATTTTAGATACAGGTGTAATCCCTGATGTCTGGACAGAAGGTATCATTATTCCTATTTACAAAAATAAGGGTGATCCCACATGTCCTGATAATTACAGAGGGATTACATTAGTATCTTCTCTAGGTAAATTATTTACTTCTATTTTAAACAATAGACTATCAGAATTTGCTGATTTAGTGCATATGATTCCTGATGCACAAGCTGGTTTTCGAAAGGGATACTCCACTTCTGATAACATTTTTTGTCTTCATGCATTAATAGAGATTTATTTGTCCATGGGAAAGAAATTATTTTGTACTTTCGTAGACTTTAGAAAAGCATTTGATACAGTTTGGAGAGCGGGACTCTGGCAAAAATTATGTAAAAATTCCATTTCTGGTAAAATTTTAAGGGTAATCTATAACATGTATGATAATATTAAGTCATGTGTAAAAAGTGGGGATCAGATTTCTGGCTTTTTCTCTTGTAATATAGGAGTTAGACAGGGAGAGAATTTATCTCCCTTTTTATTTTCTATTTTTCTGGCTGATTTAGAGAATCATTTTACTACCAATAATATTGATGGCTTGAAAACTATTTCAAATATCATGATTGAAGAACTTAGAACATATATGCTTATATTTGTATTATTATATGCAGATGACACTATTATACTAGCAGAGAGTGCACAAGACTTACAACTCACTCTAAATGCCTTTGAGAATTACTGCAACACATGGAAATTAGTTGTTAATGTAGATAAAACAAAATCAGTTATTTTTGCAAAAAGAAAATGTACACGAAATTTTGAATTCAAACTTTGTGGACAAAATATTGAAATTGTTGATAATTATTCATATCTAGGATTAATTTTTAACTATAATGGAAAATTTGTATCAGCTAAGAAAAAATATGTGAACAAGCACAAAAAACAGTTTATGCATTATATAGTAAAATTAAAAATATTTGTATTCCAATTGATCTTCAGCTAAAACTTTTCGAGTCGCTAATAGAACCGATCCTTTTGTATGGTAGCGAGATTTGGGGATTCGAAAAACTACAAGTAATTGAGAAGGTCCAACTCAAATTTCTAAAGAATATCCTCGCTGTTCGATCGAGCACTCCAAATTATATGGTCTACGGAGAGACTGGTAAATCTCCCTTAGACATAAATGTTAAATGCCGTATGCTGAATTTTTGGTGTAAACTATTAAAAGAAAACGATAAGCTATCTGGAAAGCTGTATCGTCTGCTTTTACATTTGCACAATACAGGCATATGTAACTCTGGATGGATTTCTTACATTAAGCGTATTCTTGATGACACGTGGTACAGCTATGTGTGGGAAAGCCAGAGTGCTCTTTGTAAAAATGATATTCAGATATTTATAAAACGAGTCTTACAAGATCAATTTGTACAAAAATGGTTTAGTGAGATGGAACAATCTTCCAGAGGACAGTTTTATTCTAAGCTTAAATCAAATTTTGGCTTTGAAAAATACTTTACTTCTCTGAAGAAAAGCCGATGAATTTATATTTGTAAATTACGATGCTCCAACGTAAAAATTCCAATAGAAACGGGACGTTGGCGCAAAATTCAACAAAATGAACGTTTTTGTACTCTTTGTGACTCAAGATCAATTGGAAATGAAATGCACTATCTTTTTTCGTGTCAAAACGAACAGATACAACAACTTCAACAAAAATACATCCCACAGTACTATCGTGAATCACGAAATACGGAGAAAATATATCGTTTACTTTCATGTTGCAACAGACCGGTTTTGAACAATTTGGCCATATTCATTCAAAAACTTTCTAAGCTTTTATAGTTACTTACCAAAATTTGATATATTATTAATCCAAAGATATAAACACGTGCTGTTCAATATTGTTTATCACGTGACTAAAAATAATAACAGTACTTTTAAAAATACCCTAAGGAAGTCTTTGTATCTGTCGTTGATATTGTTTATTAATACAGCTCACTGTTTACTGTTATTATGATGTTTACATGTACCATCCTGTCTTTGATTGCCATATTGTATATATGTTATATTTGTATTGTCCTCTTGTTGCAGCGTAAGCTGCCTGAGTGTATCAATAAAATCTTGAAAAAATCTTGAACTCACCTTTCTGATATGGGTATGTTGTGTTGATAAGTTTTTCACTGGCAAAACTCGCGTCGGTCCCAATCATGTACTATTAACTTAAACTGATCCAATATTAAATTGTGATGAGCGATTAGACAGTAAAAAGGTCTAGTCAAACATTTCCGCAAAGTAGATCGTTTGCCTTGACATTTCACTGATTATACAGTGAAGAGCATAGTTCATTTATGAATTTTATTTTAATTTTTTGAACATATTTATATATTTGTCTATAATCTTTCTCCAAGTTTTGGTCCGTATTGTATCTAAATTATTAGAGATTGACCACTTATGATCTGTAGATTGGAATAACCGTATCTATATATTTGTTTTAAATTTGGATTTACTTTTTGTACCTACTTAATAGGCTGGTACCCCGCTGTTATCTGAACAGTAGGGAGCCGGTAGCCAGTTTACCTACTTAATGGCCAATTTATTGTTTGATCTAACTATTTTGAGGCCATTTTTTACTGGTCACGATTGCTACTTCACGAGCGATAAATCGTCGCCGCATTCTTCACGAGCAATAACAGCATCTTTTTTTTGGAAAAAATGAAATCTTATTACATTTTAATAACTATTCGTTTTATATTAGCTGTCAAGATGTGGCAAAAATTGTTTTGGATATAATGATATGCTTAAATCGTCATTTTTGTGCAATTTAATACATATTTGTATAAATAATGTCCTTTTTATAACCCGCAAAAATATAGGGTGCAGTTACGCCTTTAATAAATTCTCGAAATTGGTAAAGCTTTTTTCGTGTACTTTTTTCCCATTCTACAGAGTAAAACAATCATTTTGTGAGACAGTTTTATTTTCTTTATTTTTCTTCAAATAACTTTGATATTGAGTGAAATAAATCAACTTTCAGAAAAATTATAGTTTATGCTCCACCACGAACCGTCGCCTCCTCCCTCCACGAGCAGCTTTCTATACTTTGCCGCCGTTGTCGATTCCTTCACGAGTCAAAAACTCACGATACCGAATGACGGCCGTGCATACACTTATTCCACATATCATTTTCTTCTATTCCTAGAATCTGTTGTGTCCCTTATCTCAAGTTCCTGAGGATATATGAGATGGAGAAAGTTACCAAATCGAAAATTGTTCAGTGAAAGGACATCATCAATATAGTTAGTCTACGATCTTTTTGTCTAGAATAAATGGTAAAAAGTCTGCTTTATATGAATGAAGAAACAAATCAGCAAGCGAAGTGAAAATCTGGTTCAATATTGAACTAAGAAATATTTTGAATGTTGAACGTTGAAGAACTGAAATCTGTTCCAATATTGAATTAAGAAAAAATTCGAATGTTGAACGTTGAACTGAAATCTGTTTCAATATTGAACTAAGAAAAATTTCGAATGTTGAAGGTTGAACCAAAATCTGGTTCAATATTGAAGTAAAAAATAAAAATTTCGAATGTTGAACGTTGATCTGAAATCTGGTTCATTAAACCATTTTAATGACGTCATTCTATTGTTGAAAGTGTGGATTATTTTTTACGAATTCACTGCGCTGTCTATTGTTCATGACCAGCGTTCCATGAACTTTTCACGGTCCACTGATCACAACTTTTCAGGGCAAACACTGGGTTTAGATTACCGGGAGTGATTAGTTTTCAAGAAATTTACCCTTTTAAAGGGTCACAAAAATGCATTGAATACAGGAATCAAGTTTTATTCAACTAAAAAAATAAATAAAATCACTTTGAGTTAACAATAAATGAATTTATTCCATGCATTCAAAAATCTCAAATGTCCAATGATATAATACTCTATTAGATCCGAATCGTAATCCAACTTAATCAACGTTTTCAAAGCATCTCAAAAGTGCACATGAATATTAATCTCACATAAAACAATCCTGACATGGAGAATTTTTTGCTCATTCATGATTGGCGACAATAGTGTACGACATAAAAGTTCTTTGTTTTCCAAATTAAGATGTACATCTGTAGCGCTCCTTTTCAGCAAATGATTGGTAGTAAATCTAGAAAAAAAATTAAAACAATTTTAGTTCGAATAAAGAAATTTAAGACTGTGTTGATTGCAAATTTGTTTGTATGCTTTTTTTCTTCTACACGGTGACCGGCTATCGATTACCGCTGGAAATTGAAGACAGCCTAAAATTTACTGTGTGTGTTTTTTAACAAAGAAGACAATGAAAAATAAAATGGTACAAAACATGCTAGGATTAGACTTTTGTCTACCATTTTCTCGATTTTCCTTTTTCGATGATAGAATTTAGGGGACGACCATTTGATTTTGAGGAGGGAGGGCTGGCAGTTTTTTGTAAATAAATATTCTGGCCTGGAAAAAGTTGGAAATAAATAATCAGGCCTTTGTTTGCAAGAAAATAAATAATCCGTCCCAATATCCTTGCTTAAATACGCTATTGTATGCAGAAAATAAATATTCTTGCCGCGTAGCATCGAAAAATAAATATTCTGGCCCGCAAAGTTTTGAAAATAAATAATCTGTCTCGACCGAAATTGCCAGACCCCCCCTTCAGAATCAAATGGTCGTCCCCTTATGCACGGGTATTTTTTGACTGTCTTCAGAACTATTCAGTGTTAGTTAGTTAGTTAGTTATTGTTTTACTCCCAAGCAGCACGATTTCGGCTATATCCGGGAGATGAACATGAAAATGGTGATACAATGAACATGAAATGATGATGAAGTGGAGGAAATAGGGACACAAGGCCAATCGGGTAGGAGAGTTTTGACTGCCACTGGAAAAAGGAGTGATGGGTAGGGTCGGAAAATTTTGCCTCCTGCATGGCATGTAATGTAACGAACCGTAATCTAATGAATGATGTAAAAAATAATAAAGCAACTAATCATTCCTTGTCGAGTAATCAATGCAATTTGATTTTGTTTCTTACAGGTAAGCGTATAGCTGTAATTGTACAGTTGTACATTTTAATTCCATAAACAGATAAAACCCACCGATTGTGCAGAAATTTGTGTCAATAAGTGCTCAATATGTTTCAATTTGCCGTCGTTTTTTTTCTTCAAATAGCAAGGTTTTTAATCGTTATTGGTACAGAAATTTCGAAATAATGCTGTTCACCATGTATTTTTTCCGACTTGAAAATGAATAATCTACTGCTTTATTTAGATTTTTGCTGTGTAAAAGTCATAGGCATTGGACTTAAACAAACTGATGAATATCTAATAAACCTTATTAGTGAGTGTTCTGATTTCATAAAGTCGTGTGAGAACGAGGCTCCAGACAATTTTTGCCGACTGAAATATGCACAAAACAATAATAAATTTTCAATAAAAAGGGGGGTTCAAAACTCCAGAATTCCCCTTCTGGATCCACAATCGGAAGTGACCGATAATAAACATCAATAAATGTTTCAGTTGTAAAATCATTTTAAGCAGCAACCATTTTTAAATGTGTTTAACTTTATCAAAAGGGAAACATAAAAACACATGAATTTTCTTTGTAAAGAGTGGTTTAGAGTATGTCAAAATGATATATTTTGTAATGTAATTTTAATTTCTACCCAAATTCTAAGTAACCATTACGTTATTTAAAACATCTTACCTTTTGCTTGCTTCTGTATACGAAAAATAAATCGATGATTGTTGAAATTTTAAATAATCCATGATGAGTATCAAAATTAAAATCCATTGACAAAAAAACGACAAAATCCGTCTTGTCCATTATAAAACATGTTAAAAGTACTCACAATCTGCTCACGATAAAATTGAATAAGGCGGGAAAATTTCAGAACATTATGAAGGATCGGATGGGATGTCGGAACTACGTTTTTTTTAATAAGTTTCGTAAAATACAGATGCTATCAATGTTTAATCATATTTATACATTTATATATTGTTTTCGCCGGTGTAAAATGGTTTAAGTAGGAGAATGTATGGTTTACTGTAGATTCGTAAAAATAATTCACTCGCGACTGACGGCGCTCGTGAATTATTTTTTACGAATCTACAGTAAACCATACATTCTCCTATACATATTGAACTAAGAAAAATTTTGAATGTTGAACGTTGAACAAAATCTGGTTCAATATTGAACTATGAAAAAATTCGAATGTTGAACGTTGAACTGAAATCTGTTTCAATATTGAACTAGGAAAATTTCGAATGTTGAACGTTGAGCCAAAATCTGGTTCAATATTGAACTACATGTACGAAAAATTTCGAATGTTGAACGTTGAATTAAAATCTGTTTCAATATTGAACTAAGAAAAATTTCGAATGTTGAACGTTGAATCGAAATTTGGTTCAATATTGAACTAATTTTTTTTTTGAATGTTGAACGATGAACAGTAATCCTTTTCAATATTGAACTAAGAAAAATTTCGAATGTTGAGTTGAATTGAAATCTGTTTCAATATTGAACTAAGAAAAAATTTGAATGTTGAACGTTGAACCAAAATATTGTTCAATGTTGTTCCGGCACCAACACTTTTGAGTTGGAGAATACATCAAAGCTTCAAATCATCCGTTTAAATTCCAAAATTGTCTAAACCCTAAGGTTCTTCCTACCCCAGACATAGGTTGAATATCTTAGTAATAATTTGGTTCCCCAGTTTGGTATTTTTGGTTATATTGTTCTATGCTCTTCATATTCATACAGTGTTTGGCATTTTCAATATTTTTGGTAGAGCGCCTCTGATGAGTCTTGAATAGACGAAACGCGCGTCAGGCGTAGCAAAATTTATTGTCTGGAACTTTGTTGTCATTTGTATTTTGAACTAAGACAAATTTCGAATGTTGAACGTTGAATCGAAATTTGGTTCAATATTGAACTAAAAAATTTTTTTTGAATGTTGAACGTTGAACAGAAATCTTTTTCAATATTGAACAAAGAAACATTTCGAATGTTGAACGTTGAACCAAAATCTTGTTCAATATTGAACTAAGAAAAAATTTGAATGTTGAACCTTGAACTGAAATCTGTTTCAATATTGAACTAAGAAAAATTTCTGATGTTGAACGTTGAACTGAAATCTGTTTCAATATTGATCTAAGAAAAGATTCGAATGTTGAACGTTGAACCAAAATCTGGTTCAATGTTGAACTAAGACAAATGTCGAATGTTGAACTAACAAAAAAACTTGAATGTTGAATGTTGAAAGTTGAATGTTGAACCAACTTGACGCTGGTGATTCTTTAAATTATATTTTTCTACCAGTTTTTAGATGATTTGAAGAAAAAAAACTTAACAAAGAAAATAGTAGCAACGCTTTGTTGACAGTTTTAAGTTCGATAGTTATACGAGTAGCATTTTTACAAACGCATTTTTGCAAGCGCACACATGTACTTAATTGAGATCCTGATCCCATTACCCCATTTTAAATAAAATTTATATGTCTACCTATATTTCTAAGTTACACTATGCTTAAAATGTTTTATTTATAACTATTAGTCGTTGTAGTATTAAGACTAGAATTCCCGAAAGACTCAAATGTTTTACATCCTTGGCCACTAAGGCAATGTGAAGTTGGTTACTTTTTCGTTATTCATTTGATATTCATTTGATATTCATTTAACATTCGTTTAATATTCATTTAATTTTCGTTTAACATTCGTTTAATATTCAGTTGACATATTCTTTTAATTCATTTAATATTCGATTTATGTTATTTTAAAATTGTATTGATTTTCAATCAAGTTCATCTGAGAAGTTTAATAGTTATTTGCCTTTATTTGCCGGTGCTTTTCCCTTTTGGTTCTCAACCATGACTTTGCACTGGACCCAGTAGAAAGCCTAATCAGACTAAAACCTCTGTTGCCATTTGCATTAACAAATAAAAACGGAAAGCTATGCTCCTGTCATTGCTCGCTCACTAGTATTGCAGTATAACAACATATAACAATTAATGCATCAAAATTTCTCTAAATTTGATTGAAAAGCAAGAAAAGTGAAAGCATTATTGAAATGAATCACAAGGACATCACAAGGACAAGGGTGTAAAGATTGAAGAGTTAATTAATAACTTGTTCCTCCCAGACAATATGATTTTTAAAACCAGAAAAAGATGGTACTACAATAAGAATGTTGACACATTTTGAATTTTATTTTTTTAAAGATGGAAAGAATTACACCAGTCCTATTCAGAATCCTACTTTCACTTTCTCGTTTAAATGGATTATTATGAAATTAATAAATAAGATCAAATAAGGTATCTCAAATGACATTGATAAACAAGGCAGTGTGTTAAAAATATATTGTAATTGGAACTATTATAAACATACAACTGAATGAAACACACAACACATACTTAGCAATGTAAGGGATTAAACCCATTAACAATTATCAATGTGTTAACTATGCAGACCCTCAGCTAGCGATATTTCTTATATAGCTGATGTATTTGTTATAATCTTCTTCATTTGCTGGTTAAAAAAAAACAGTATGTGTAATATCTTATTTAATAGATCTATATACATTTGCCCTCCCAAATCAAAGACTCTTATACATTTTAGTACTAAGTTTTGTTACCAATAGGCTTTCGTACTTTCCGGCATCCTGAAAAGTAGTACGTAAAATAATCCATCTTTGAAACCGCATGTATATACAGAAGTTTGACGGGGTTTGTGTTTATTTGAATTAAATATCAATTATTACAGTATTTATAAACCAACTCATGACTTGAAATTGACGAAAAAGAAAAGTTTTAAAAAAAGATTTGTTGGTGACACATGTCCTTATGAACTGGGCCCGAAAGTGTCCGTAGAATTGTATATAAGCCACATTGGCAATCGTTCTTTTCATCCCGGATTTGACCCCGACGGCTATTTTGGGTGGCATAGGGACTAGGTGGCATAGAAAGGGGAGGTATAGAGGTGCATGACCCAAGTCTCAAAAGTTGGCCACGACTTCCGGTTCCGGTCTGATAATGATAGCGATTTTGTTATAAAGTGTGCCTGGGTGGGTCCTTTCGACCCCGGATTTGACCCCGACGGCTATTTTGGGTGGCATAGGGACTAGGTGGCATAGAAAGGGGAGGTATAGAGGTGCATGACCCAAGTCTCAAAAGTTGGCCACGACTTCCGGTTCCGGTCTGATAATGATAGCGATTTTGTTATAAAGTGTGCCTGGGTGGGTCCTTTCGACCCCGGATTTGACCCCGACGGCTATTTTGGGTGGCATAGGGACTAGGTGGCATAGAAAGGGGAGGTATAGAGGTGCATGACCCAAGTCTCAAAAGTTGGCCACGACTTCCGGTTCCGGTCTGATAATGATAGCGATTTTGTTATAAAGTGTGCCTGGGTGGGTCCTTTCGACCCCGGATTTGACCCCGACGGCTATTTTGGGTGGCATAGGGACTAGGTGACATAGAAAGGGGAGGTATAGAGGTGCATGACCCAAGTCTCAAAAGTTGGCCACGACTTCCGGTTCCGGTCTGATAATGATAGCGATTTTGTTATAAAGTGTGCCTGGGTGGGTCCTTTCGACCCCGGATTTGACCCCGACGGCTATTTTGGGTGGCATAGGGACTAGGTGGCATAGAAAGGGGAGGTATAGAGGTGCATGACCCAAGTCTCAAAAGTTGGCCACGACTTCCGGTTCCGGTCTGATAATGATAGCGATTTTGTTATAAAGTGTGCCTGGGTGGGTCCTTTCGACCCCGGATTTGACCCCGACGGCTATTTTGGGTGGCATAGGGACTAGGTGGCATAGAAAGGGGAGGTATAGAGGTGCATGACCCAAGTCTCAAAAGTTGGCCACGACTTCCGGTTCCGGTCTGATAATGATAGCGATTTTGTTATAAAGTGTGCCTGGGTGGGTCCTTTCGACCCCGGATTTGACCCCGACGGCTATTTTGGGTGGCATAGGGACTAGGTGGCATAGAAAGGGGAGGTATAGAGGTGCATGACCCAAGTCTCAAAAGTTGGCCACGACTTCCGGTTCCGGTCTGATAATGATAGCGATTTTGTTATAAAGTGTGCCTGGGTGGGTCCTTTCGACCCCGGATTTGACCCCGACGGCTATTTTGGGTGGCATAGGGACTAGGTGGCATAGAAAGGGGAGGTATAGAGGTGCATGACCCAAGTCTCAAAAGTTGGCCACGACTTCCGGTTCCGGTCTGATAATGATAGCGATTTTGTTATAAAGTGTGCCTGGGTGGGTCCTTTCGACCCCGGATTTGACCCCGACGGCTATTTTGGGTGGCATAGGGACTAGGTGGCATAGAAAGGGGAGGTATAGAGGTGCATGACCCAAGTCTCAAAAGTTGGCCACGACTTCCGGTTCCGGTCTGATAATGATAGCGATTTTGTTATAAAGTGTGCCTGGGTGGGTCCTTTCGACCCCGGATTTGACCCCGACGGCTATTTTGGGTGGCATAGGGACTAGGTGGCATAGAAAGGGGAGGTATAGAGGTGCATGACCCAAGTCTCAAAAGTTGGCCACGACTTCCGGTTCCGGTCTGATAATGATAGCGATTTTGTTATAAAGTGTGCCTGGGTGGGTCCTTTCGACCCCGGATTTGACCCCGACGGCTATTTTGGGTGGCATAGGGACTAGGTGGCATAGAAAGGGGAGGTATAGAGGTGCATGACCCAAGTCTCAAAAGTTGGCCACGACTTCCGGTTCCGGTCTGATAATGATAGCGATTTTGTTATAAAGTGTGCCTGGGTGGGTCCTTTCGACCCCGGATTTGACCCCGACGGCTATTTTGGGTGGCATAGGGACTAGGTGGCATAGAAAGGGGAGGTATAGAGGTGCATGACCCAAGTCTCAAAAGTTGGCCACGACTTCCGGTTCCGGTCTGATAATGATAGCGATTTTGTTATAAAGTGTGCCTGGGTGGGTCCTTTCGACCCCGGATTTGACCCCGACGGCTATTTTGGGTGGCATAGGGACTAGGTGACATAGAAAGGGGAGGTATAGAGGTGCATGACCCAAGTCTCAAAAGTTGGCCACGACTTCCGGTTCCGGTCTGATAATGATAGCGATTTTGTTATAAAGTGTGCCTGGGTGGGTCCTTTCGACCCCGGATTTGACCCCGACGGCTATTTTGGGTGGCATAGGGACTAGGTGGCATAGAAAGGGGAGGTATAGAGGTGCATGACCCAAGTCTCAAAAGTTGGCCACGACTTCCGGTTCCGGTCTGATAATGATAGCGATTTTGTTATAAAGTGTGCCTGGGTGGGTCCTTTCGACCCCGGATTTGACCCCGACGGCTATTTTGGGTGGCATAGGGACTAGGTGGCATAGAAAGGGGAGGTATAGAGGTGCATGACCCAAGTCTCAAAAGTTGGCCACGACTTCCGGTTCCGGTCTGATAATGATAGCGATTTTGTTATAAAGTGTGCCTGGGTGGGTCCTTTCGACCCCGGATTTGACCCCGACGGCTATTTTGGGTGGCATAGGGACTAGGTGGCATAGAAAGGGGAGGTATAGAGGTGCATGACCCAAGTCTCAAAAGTTGGCCACGACTTCCGGTTCCGGTCTGATAATGATAGCGATTTTGTTATAAAGTGTGCCTGGGTGGGTCCTTTCGACCCCGGATTTGACCCCGACGGCTATTTTGGGTGGCATAGGGACTAGGTGGCATAGAAAGGGGAGGTATAGAGGTGCATGACCCAAGTCTCAAAAGTTGGCCACGACTTCCGGTTCCGGTCTGATAATGATAGCGATTTTGTTATAAAGTGTGCCTGGGTGGGTCCTTTCGACCCCGGATTTGACCCCGACGGCTATTTTGGGTGGCATAGGGACTAGGTGGCATAGAAAGGGGAGGTATAGAGGTGCATGACCCAAGTCTCAAAAGTTGGCCACGACTTCCGGTTCCGGTCTGATAATGATAGCGATTTTGTTATAAAGTGTGCCTGGGTGGGTCCTTTCGACCCCGGATTTGACCCCGACGGCTATTTTGGGTGGCATAGGGACTAGGTGGCATAGAAAGGGGAGGTATAGAGGTGCATGACCCAAGTCTCAAAAGTTGGCCACGACTTCCGGTTCCGGTCTGATAATGATAGCGATTTTGTTATAAAGTGTGCCTGGGTGGGTCCTTTCGACCCCGGATTTGACCCCGACGGCTATTTTGGGTGGCATAGGGACTAGGTGGCATAGAAAGGGGAGGTATAGAGGTGCATGACCCAAGTCTCAAAAGTTGGCCACGACTTCCGGTTCCGGTCTGATAATGATAGCGATTTTGTTATAAAGTGTGCCTGGGTGGGTCCTTTCGACCCCGGATTTGACCCCGACGGCTATTTTGGGTGGCATAGGGACTAGGTGGCATAGAAAGGGGAGGTATAGAGGTGCATGACCCAAGTCTCAAAAGTTGGCCACGACTTCCGGTTCCGGTCTGATAATGATAGCGATTTTGTTATAAAGTGTGCCTGGGTGGGTCCTTTCGACCCCGGATTTGACCCCGACGGCTATTTTGGGTGGCATAGGGACTAGGTGGCATAGAAAGGGGAGGTATAGAGGTGCATGACCCAAGTCTCAAAAGTTGGCCACGACTTCCGGTTCCGGTCTGATAATGATAGCGATTTTGTTATAAAGTGTGCCTGGGTGGGTCCTTTCGACCCCGGATTTGACCCCGACGGCTATTTTGGGTGGCATAGGGACTAGGTGGCATAGAAAGGGGAGGTATAGAGGTGCATGACCCAAGTCTCAAAAGTTGGCCACGACTTCCGGTTCCGGTCTGATAATGATAGCGATTTTGTTATAAAGTGTGCCTGGGTGGGTCCTTTCGACCCCGGATTTGACCCCGACGGCTATTTTGGGTGGCATAGGGACTAGGTGGCATAGAAAGGGGAGGTATAGAGGTGCATGACCCAAGTCTCAAAAGTTGGCCACGACTTCCGGTTCCGGTCTGATAATGATAGCGATTTTGTTATAAAGTGTGCCTGGGTGGGTCCTTTCGACCCCGGATTTGACCCCGACGGCTATTTTGGGTGGCATAGGGACTAGGTGGCATAGAAAGGGAGGTATAGAGGTGCATGACCCAAGTCTCAAAAGTTGGCCACGACTTCCGGTTCCGGTCTGATAATGATAGCGATTTTGTTATAAAGTGTGCCTGGGTGGGTCCTTTCGACCCCGGATTTGACCCCGACGGCTATTTTGGGTGGCAT
>CAXARO010000188.1:0-27184 GCA_963971305.1 Arcuatula senhousia | reverse complement strand
TTATTTCAGACTATGAGATCTTAAATAATTGCTTTTTTACAAGGAATGAAGATAATTAACATTAAAAAAAGTAAGGGCATTATTGTCAAATAAAAAGGATGTTAGAGACCACTCTAAGAGTTGTATACCATTCATACTGAGTTCTGTCACAGGATGTCCCATATTGTACTGTACCTTCAGATTCTGCCTCTGAATCACATGGCATACAGATCTGGTACTTTAATGGCTGTCTTTTCTGTAAACTCTTCCTTTTAGCAGGCTTAGTGTGTTCTAATTCTGAACATGAAAATCCAACGAATCCCTCTTCAGCTCTTTTCCAATCAGCTGGTTCTGACTTGGCTGGTGTCCCGCGGTGTTTGAATAAATCTGTTTTATCAGTGAGGCTATAAGATTCTTGGTTATTATCATCTGTATAGCTGAGCTACAAAATGTTGTGAAGTTAAAATATTATGTTTTGTCTACAGGGTATGAACACAAGCATACAGAGTTTACACGTAACAGGTTAAGGAGTATTATCCTTGATTTTAAAGATTGTGTGCAGTGGTGGATCAAAAATTTGAGTTTAGGGGAAATGTAAAAAATTACTGTTGATCAAGGCATGATTTTTTTAGTGTTACTCTTGTGGATTTTTGCAAACAGTATACTTTTTGTCAGTTTATAGGGGGTGTATGCCTGGTACACCTTTCCCTGGATCTGTGTCTGGTGTGATCCTTGAAATTCATTAAATGATTTCAAGGATTCAAAGATTTCACTTGATATTACTGACTAACAAGAGACAGTCAGTTTCTGTTGCAGTGGTGTACATATGAAATGAAAACAGTTTTATTTACAGTTTTGTAATATATTATTATGCATCCAAGAAAAAAATCAATGGGTGTTGTAGGCCTTCTATTTCAGAAAATATTTAGTTTTGCAATTTAAATTGACCATTTGATCTTCAAAACATTGAAATGACTTATGGTTGATTTGTCACATGGCATGTCATCATATATAATAGAAAGTAAAAATTGTTCATGTCACACCTAGATGCTCACACACATCTCAGTACATGATTGTTTTTAATTTTTGATTACAAATGGAATTTAATTGCTGTTTAATTATTGTTTAATGTTTTAGTTTGTATTGTATGTTTGTCATGTTTGTAAGGCTTAAAAAATTCTGGGTATTAAATATCCTTGATTTGGAGCATTACCCCCAACCTGTTTAATGTATTTACATGTATTTGCCAGCCATAAATCATTTCTGGTGTTTTAGGCAGACATTAATTTAACAGGTAAAGTATATGTGTATATTGCCATAATCAGTCAGGGGCATTACTTAAATCAGTGATTTTTAAATCACTTATTCAAGTAGCATTTCAAAATGCTAAAGATATTTCCAAAAATCTAAATATACAAAAGAACAGTTTAAGAAAATTTATATTAATTAATAAATATTGAAAAAAGATTTAGTATGCTTCTTTAAAATTACAAAGTTATAGATTTTGCTGCCACCTGTTATCAGTATTTCCCAAAAATATGTGATTTTCTGATAAAAGAAAGACCAAATGTTATATCCCATTACTTCACTTTCTGAATTTTCTTAGCTGTGGCAATGATTTTCCCATTTACTTCAATATCTTAGGTTTCTGATTATGTAATTGATTACTCATGTTCGCGATCAAAATCTTCATGTTCGCAATGCCTGAAGATAGCAGGGGTTACCTTACAAAACGTTACTTAAAAAAGTGATGTTTTAAAGGTAAAAATTAATAGGATACTTAAACAAGTGATTTGGAGGGTAATTATCCAAAATTCAGTTCAGGGTCATGTCCTGCCATGACTGGACATTCCATTATCTAGACAGGGGTGTTCTATCTTTAATTATACAATAAGACTCAGACTTCTCTCCATAACATTTAAAATGAAGGACATTATAATAAAATCACTGTTATAAGTAGTTCATTTGTAATACTCGAACAAGTGATTTTAAAAGAGAGGTAACTCTAGCTTTCAAAGGAAAATAACTTAATAATACTTAAACAAGTGATTAAAAAATCACTGATTTAAGTAAGGCCCCTGACTGATAATTGACCAGATAATTCATTTAAAATTGTATAAACAGTTGGAGATTTTAAAATCAGTGAAGCCAGGTATGTGTGGCACACACTAGTGCCCTTAATTGCTTAATTGACATTGGTATGCAATTTTAATGAGTGTTGAAAATCTCCCGCTTCTTTGTCCTATCTCCAGCAAAATAATTCTATATCTCCAGCTGTGTCATTACGGTCCGTGACCGCCACATGCATGTTTAGACCTGGCTTACATTTGGTTTTTTTTTTAAGTTTTCGAAAAAGTCCGCACATGCACAGAAAAAGGGCAGGAAATTCTATCACATCATCTCTAATTATCTCATCCCCATCGACCCAAATCAACTTTCCATGGAGAGGATTTGATTTCGGTATCTTCGTGAGCATTTAGGGCATTGCCATTATTATAATTATATTTACGTTCAACTAAAATAGAAAAAAAAAAACTCCAGCTATTTGTCAAGTTTGTGAGGTTAAGCGTTATTTATTAAGATATGAAGACTCTTAAGTCAGAGTAGAGGGTAGTAATTGGACAGTTTCTTTGCAGACTCCTATTCCTAAAGACAAAGAGGTTTAAATCTCTATCTTCTTAGCTAACTTGACTAAAACATTTCTGTGATTTAACAATTTACTCTTCTTGTTTGTTTTCAAAAAAAAAAAAAATTAATTTAGATAACTGAAGATCTATGCACTTCTATCTTCATTGTGTGTTATTTTAATCAATAAGTTATTGACACTCCGTTTTGTTGAAAGTTTTAAACACATTTTAACCTTTCTCTTTCTTGTTTCTAATCCAAATTCTCTTGATAACATTTTGACAACAAAAATATCGCCAAAAGTTGTCTGCTAAAACATATGTACTTTTCTACCTTCAAAAATAAAGATTTATAAAGTGTTCATTTCAAGTAATTTTAAAAACCTTATACCCCTTTTTTTAAAATCCAAAATGGAATTATTTTTAGCACCTTCTGTGTAAACCTTGGTAAGAATTAAGGTGGGGTCTCAGTTTATAGATATACTTTTCATTTATTGTTATCGAGGCATTTTATTAAAATGCAATGGCAACTGGAGAATGGAAAAAGTTAGAAGAGCTTATTTTAAAATAAAAAGCTAATTGGTTTAAATAACCCTTGTAAATTAGTAGAAAAAACTCTTTGACACACTTATTTTACCCATTATCACATACTGTAGTGAAATATGGGGAATTTTCTCAAACTTTAAAGATACTGAACCATATGAAAAAAATCATATAAAATTTATAAAAGAAATTTTAGGTGTACATTGCAAAGCTACCAATGATGCATGTCGAGCTGAATTAGGTCGACTTCCCATAAAAAGTAAAATTCTGTACTCAAGTCAAATACTTAGTACATAAATCTTAGACTCGGACCACTCTCTAGTAAAAAAATGTGAAAACTCAGGCAATATATTCAAACAACTGGTTTATCGAAATCAGAACTAAATAATTTAGGATTTTCCTTTATAAACAATGATATCAACTCACTTAAACTTTAATTAAATCAAATAAAGATTAGGTTAAATGATCAAAATCTTCAAAATCAAAACTCAATTATCAACACATCTTCAAAATTAGAATTTTTTAGAAAAATCTTTAAAAAAAGGATGCAGACCTCAAAATTTATTTAGATATCTTTAAAAAAAGTTAAGGATAGGGCTGCTCTTTGCAAAATACGTGTCAGCGCTCATAACTTAATGATTGATTATTGAGAAGGGAAGATACCTAAAACTAAAAATGATAGAGAGAAAATGCACATTTTGCGACGCAGAAGAAGTTGAAAATGAAGAACTTTTCCTTAATTTGCAAAGAGATACATTTTTCAATAAAATTAAAAGTTACATCCCGAATTTAAATCTCTCAATAAATAACAATTCCCTGCTGATCTCCTTATTAAATACCAAATCTGAAATTTATTTTAGAATGCTTTGAACTAAGAAAATGATATGTCATACTGACAATTCTTATTGCAATTGATTGTATTGTTTCCTTTAATTTGCTTATTATATCACTATATAATTATAACTACAATTTATAACGTAAAAATCTATTTTACATTTGTATGTTTCATTTGTTACTTTGCGCCTTGTACTGATCTATGAGATTGTGCTAATAAATATTTGATATTTGATTTATAATAGAAAAGTTTACAGAGTATTTGTATCATCTTTCTTTAGAGAATTTAACTGACTGATTTATGCTTTTGGTTCCCGGGGGAAGGGGGGGGGGGTAATTAACTTCCTTTATAAAGGTGTACGTGGATGTGCCCAAAATATGGGTAGGTTTTTTAGGGAAAATTTATATCAAAATGGGTATAGTCTTAAGACAATTTTATATAAAAATGGGTATGCTTTTCAATTAACATTGAAACGAAATCTGGTGTCATATCAATATGGGCCATGTATTGTCCATTTTTATAGAGATATAACCCATGAAGTTCTGCATCAGCAAAAAGCTGTCAGAAATAATCTACATCCCCAATTTATTTGGCAACACTAAAAAGCTATAATATATATTTGAAATTAATGTAAATATAACTTACAGTTTACTGAATATAAATATGGATCATAAAAAATGTCGATGTTATATAAATATGGGTAATGAAAATGGTCGATTTTATATAAAATGGTTCATGAAAATTGGATATTGTATATAAATATTGGTATTAAATTCTGGTCATTTACATCAACTTAAAAATAATCGACCCCCTACTCGACCAGAATTCAAGCCCTGTGATAAAACATGGTTCTTGGTGGTGTCTTTTTTTATCATACATAAAAGACCATAAAAGATTCCAAATTAGAAAGACCACCAAAAGATCTACAGTTTCGCAGCTACATCACATTATTTCGAAACAAAACTTGGCTTCATTAGGAGCGCTGAAATTTTCATTTTATTTTTACTAAATTCTGATATGTAATATAGGTTTATCGGTTATAGATGGACGACCCAAAAGACCTGCTATAAAGAGACGATAGAAACATTGATTTAATTGTAAATCTAAGTTTTTGCTTAAATAAATTTATCGGTTAATTAGTGATTTTCAGTATGCCTCAGCAACGACATGCCAGGGGAAATTTGGCAGGATGGTAAAAGTTTGACTTTCAGACTTCTACTTTCTGTTAGGGACTGGACTGATATGAAATTTTACGTCACGGACTGACATTTCCGTCAAGCTTTTTCTCAGAAAATGTACATGAAAATGATTTGATGGTTCCATGCTAAGAAATCCAACGTAAATATTCCGGTCTGAAGATAACGAACCATGTAATTTTTAAACGACCATTGCAAGAAGCTGATGCTGTAGATCATATAAATACGACATTTTTACCACCTATTTAAGAGCCTGTTCATGAGAAAACCATGCAAAATCGTCCAGTAGCAATGTTTTCATTTTTGTAAAAGGTATATTGCAACTGAAAGACCATCCTATAAGACCTATTCAGGCAATTTTTTTCCTTCGAAAAATCAAAGATGGCCGCCCTACAGGCCTAAATAGCTATATATAGCATTTATCTGATTTTTCAGTGATTTCAATATTTTTTTTAATGAAAATAAGACATTTTCATTGTGATTTTTTCAGTCTACGTAGAAGGAATTAAAATTGTAACAATATTTTTTGAAAAAGTGATGTTTTGTCTTTTAAATACAGTACAATTTTCGTAATTCATAATTTTGGTTCCTCTGGTACCTTTAGGTAGGACTTGGGCAGTATTCCAGACTGTTCAAAAATGCTGAAATTTGTTATTTTTAAGGGCACTTATTGTCCAAGGTAACGCTTTTTTATCCTTATCTTTTAGTAATTCCAAAACAATAACATATCAAGACAAACTTATCAAAAAGCCGAGCTGGGATTTTACATTTTGACTTAGCCACAGCCCCGGAAAACAATGGTATGTTTTGATAATTCTTCATAAAATCTACATTTTGGAGGATTCAGTTTAAAACTCTGAATGTGTTTGCTATGAAACAAAATACATTTAGAACATTTGATACAACAGATGATCACAATACAAGAACCATTTAAGGGTTGAGAAAGACATATACTTGGGGATTAAGGGTGAAAGATGGGAATATTTTGTGTATTTTGATGAAATGTACAGAAATGGCCAACTTTAGGGGATTATTTTTCATGAATGAAGGGTTGGACTATTAATATGGAATATCTTTCCAAAAGACTGTTATATGGTCTATACAAAAACATATGTGTAACTTTGCTTAGGGTCATCCCTTACATGTTACAGCATTACAAAAATGGAGATTTGGCCATTTTAGCACATGGCTAAAATGGGCTTCGGGGACCTAATAGTGGCATCTTTTTGAAATAATTAAAAGATGTACAGAACAGGAGACTTTATAGGCCAAATGTATATAAATTGTTCTATATAAACAAATAATATTGAAGAAATCAAACAAAAGAGCACTTTCAACTTGGTGGTCCAATATGGCTCCCATGGCCATTTGGCGAAATAGTCCCTTGTCCTCAAGCAAAAACTAACATTATTTTTGGTCGGGATCCACCATACAAAATGTTTTATTGTGCAGAAAATGGTCGAATTTTACAAATAAAACAATTTTCCTGGTTCATATTTTTTTTCACATTTAGGTCTGACTTAGTCATTTTAAGGTGGCTAGAGACTTTTTGTAAAAAGGCTCTGGGGGCTATAATAGACCACCAAGTAAAAAGTGCTCTTTTGTTTGATTTCTACAATATTATTTGTTTATATAGAACAAGTTATATTCATTTGGCCTATAAAGTCTCCTGTTCTGTACATCTTTTAATTATTTCAAAAAGATGCCACTATTAGGTCCCCGAAGCCCATTTTAGCCATGTGCTAAAATGGCCAAATCTCCATTTTTGTAATGCTGTAACATGTAAGGGATGACCCTAAGCAAAGTTACACATATGTTTTTGTATAGACCATATAACAGTCTTTTGGAAAGATATTCCATATTAATAGTCCAACCCTTCATTCATGAAAAATAATCCCCTAAAGTTGGCCATTTCTGTACATTTCATCAAAATACACAAGATATTCCCATCTTTCACCCTTAATCCCCAAGTATATGTCTTTCTCCACCCTTAAATGGTACTTGTATTGTGATCATCTGTTGTATCAAATGTTCTAAATGTATTTTGTTTCATGGCAAACACATTCAGATTTTTAAACTGAATCCTCCAAAAAGTAGATTTTATGAAGAATTATCAAAACATGTCATTGTTTTCCGGGGCTGTGGCTAAGTCAAAATGTAAAATCCCAGCTCGGCTTTTTGATAAGTTTGTCTTGATTTGTTATTGTTTTGGAATCACTAAAAGATAAGGATAAAAAAGCGTTACCTTGGACAATAAGTGCCCGTAAAAATAACAAATTTCAGCATTTTTGAACAGTCTGGAATACTGCCCAAGTCCTACCTAAAGGTACCAGAGGAACCAAAATTATGAATTGCGAAAATTGCACTGTATTTGAAAGACCAAACATTACTTTTTCAAAAAACATTGATACAATTTTAATTCCTTCTACGTAGACTGAAAAAATCACAATAAAAATGTCAAATTTTCCAATAAAATTTGATTGAAATAAGCAATAAATCAGATGAAAGCTATATATATCTATTGAGGCCTGTAGGGCGGCCATCTTGAATTTTTCGAGAAAATAAATTTGCCTGAATAAGTCTTATAGGATGGTCTTTCAGTTGCAATATACCTTTTACATAATTAAAAACCTTGCTACTGGACAAAATTTCCATTTTTGCATGGTTTTCTCATGAACAGACTCTTAATTGCAACAACGGGGGACTTTTGATCTAAAACCGGAGGCAATTTCTTAGCGTGAGTGTGACTAAGCGAATTTCAGACCTGTCGGACTTCAACTTCCTGTCTGGGGCTAAGCGGGTGCATAGATCCCGCCCGTTCTACGCTAAGAGGGACACGAAAAATGGCAATTTACTTTAAAATGAGATTTGTATTTTTGTATTTTTTGTTTGCGTCGTTCGTTAAAAAATCCTTTGAGGAAATAATATATAAAAACTTTATTCGAATAAAGATATCAAAGAAAAAATGCGTGCATTTTGCAATAAAAACTTTACTTTGACGTTATTCAAATTGATGAAGCGTGAGTAGTATACCGGGTCTCTCTAGGACACTTTGTACTTTTAATTTTCCACAGACGAAAGGTCAAACCACATGGCGACAACTGTCGCCTCAGATCTCTATCAGTAAAGTCGTGTGCAGCCATGCGGAACAGCGATTAATCTTTTTCCTTCGCCCCCCCCTTTTTTAATTCGTCCCTTTCTTTCGCCCCTGATTTTTATTCGTCCCCTAAATCTTACCCTAACCCTAATCCTAACCCTAATCCTAACCATTTGTTTTGTTAGTGTCGCCCTGTATGGACTCCTGTGTTGTAATACTCTTGTGTGGCTTATTCCGTATTGGCCTCTCGTAGACAGATTTCGATTTTGTTTGCATTTGGTGTAACAATTTTCGTTTTCAAGTCAAACTATTTGATCTCTTTCTTGTTTTTTCATGTAATGTTGTATCTAAAACGCTTATATTAGCTGTGTTTAGGCTTAAAATGGGTGTCTTGGGGTTAAGATGGGTAAAATAGGGCTAAAATGGGTGTTTTGGGGGTAAAATGGATAAAATGGGGGGTGGGGGGTAGTTGGGGCTGCTGCTGCTGCGGAGAAGGGGGTGGCTGCTCTTGTTGCACTCAAGGGGAAAATGACTGTATAGGTCGTTAGCTCTTGAACGATATGTAACACATCTACCCTCACTTAAAATGTGGAATTGGTCACTTTGTGGTCAAGTCCTGACTGACCATTGACCAATTCCACATTTTAAGTGAGGGTAGATGTGTTACATATCGTTCAAGAGCTAACGACCTATACAGTCATTTTCCCCTTGAGTGCAACAAGAGCAGCCACCCCCCTTCTCCGCAGCAGCAGCAGCAGCAGCAGCCCCAACTACCCCCCCCATTTTACCCATTTTACCCCCAAAACACCCATTTTAGCCCTATTTTACCCATTTTATCCCCAAGACACCCATTTTAAGCCTAAACACAGCTAATATAAGCGTTTTAGATACAACATTACATGAAAAAACAAGACAGAGATCAAATAGTTTGACTTGAAAACGAAAATTGTTACACCAAATGCAAACAAAATCGAAATCTGTCTACGAGAGGCCAATACGGAATAAGCCACACAAGAGTATTACAACACAGGAGTCCATACAGGGCGACACTAACAAAACAAATGGTTAGGATTAGGGTTAGGATTAGGGTTAGGGTAAGATTTAGGGGACGAATAAAAATCAGGGGCGAAAGAAAGGGACGAATTAAAAAAGGGGGGGCGAAGGAAAAAGATTAATCGCTGTTCCGCATGACTGCACACGAGTTTACTGATAGAGATCTGAGGCGACAGTTGTCGCCATGTGGTTTGACCTTTCGTCTATGGAAAATTAAAAGTACAAAGTGTCCTAGAGAGACCCGGTATACTACTATTAGACGTCTTCAGTTTAAACATTCAAAAACTTGAAGCTATGACAGTAACATTTCTACACATTATCCCAAACCTGTATATTATATATCTAATATCGGGTCAAATATACAGGCAGTAGAAAATAAAGAGATGTGGAATAAGTGTATGCGACACAGCCCACAATTAAACGGCAATTTAGAAAAACCACAATGGACAACCGCCAGCAGCCTTCAACGAGGCCATTTGGCACTGCTCGCGGTTCTGCAATTGGCCCATGGTCTAAATAAGATGCATATAATTCAAATCCAGCCCTGAAATAGTCACAGATAGACCCCCTTCTTAAACAAGGAACAGAAAACATCAAAAAGACAAGTACAAACGAGAGCTTTGTCAAAGATTCCTGGCTTAGGACAGGCACATGTAATATGTGGCGGGGTTAAACTAGTTTTTTGGGCCCAACCTTCCCCCTATCAATATTCCTAGACAAAGCACAAAAACTAAACACACAATAAAAATCAAATCGATCAAAGTCCAATTCTACTAGAGAGAACCTAAGATAAAAAACAAGAACAAACAGAAGGACGGTAAAGGAACTCTCTATAGAACACTCGCTGTTACTGACAGCTAGCTGAGAATCATCAATCGACTGATGTAAAAAAATCAAACGTATCGATTTTAAATCCGACACAACACTTCAAACAATAATGATTTAGTGAAGTGTCATCACACAAAACCGACACGCTTGATCGCTATAATGCTTAAAAATGACAATAGTAAAAATGTTTATGGAAGTTTTAAAGCAAGTATCAAGTTTTCAATATTTCTGCCAATAAACACTAAATTCAAAGATTTAACCAAGATATTCATTTCATATCCTTTCCGTAATAAATTTTGAAGCCAATTTTTCATTTCTAAAGGATTGCTTTTAAATTTGTGAGCTTTATAAAAAACATTACCATAAAATTCAGGATGTGATATTCCTTTCACTATAAGAAAGTGACGTGTACAATTAAATTTTTCAATAAGAGATCGATACTTGTGGAAGAATTTTGAAAAAGATTTTACTAATTTCTTGTTTTAATAATTTTTCAGTAATAAAACGGTTTTTATTATTAAAATCAGAAACACAACTGCAGATCCGAGCATATCTTACTAACTGTGAAATGTAAACCCTCGTATGACGGCGCTAGTGGAACATCTCCTTCAAGAAAAGGGAAATTTATAATAGGGAAGGTAAAGTCGTCACGTTTATCATATACTTTGGTATGTAATTTTCCGTCAATAATACTTAAATCTAAATCTAAAAAAGGACATCTATCACCGGTGACGTTAGATTTGTTCAAGGTTAATTCAGAAGGATAGATATCTGTAATAAAATTAGAAAATGAAGGATTGTTGAGTGCAAGAATGTCATCTAAATATCTAAAAGTATAATTGAAAGTTTCGATTAGGTTCTGTTTGTTCGGGTCTTTTTGTAATTTAGCCATAAATTAGTTGATATTATCATGAATTGTAAATTCTAAAGAAGTTGAGAAATTTATAACAAGGTTCTAATCTAAATTAATTTTGTTGAATTCAGTATAAATGCGTTCAGACAATAACAATATAATTATAATTGTTAAGGCATTCAGCTATGTAATTTAAGGGGTTCGAGGGTCTAAATTTGTAATTATAGATTTTTCTGTTATTTTGCACATTTGTAGTCCTTTGTGTATGGATAAAAAATATGCAATAAAAAATGGGGGTCACCGTTCATTTAAGCCCGCTATTGGGGTTCTAAAAATAGGCTATTACCCATCTATTTTATATAGATGAAATAGGGAAAATGATAATTTAAAGCTTAAAATGAAATAGAAAAAAAAAAACAGAATTTCTTCAAATTTGCAAAGAATGTGTGTTTTTAATGCATTCTTCAAATTGAATCAATAAAATTTGGGGTCACCGTACAAATAAAAAAATGAAATCTAAAAAAAAAACTGTCGAAATTTGTCATTTTTTCACACAAATATAAAGATAATGAGGATTTCAATGAAAAACGTAGCATGAAGAAAGAACTGAACAATAGAATTTCTTCAAATTTGGACAGAAGCTGTGTTGTTTAATGAAATCAGTGACGATGCCACAGACATTGGGTGGATATTGACCGATACAATACCGCTGCGCAAAAAATATGCGCAAATTTAGACCCGCGAGCCTCCTTAAATCACTACTGAAAAACTGGTTCCACAAAGCAGATACTAAGGAGAAAACATATGAAACACTTACCAAAGAAATTAAGTGTATATCCGGCAGTCTGAGTTGAGCTAGAGATGGAGTACTCTTTTAAGACATTATTTTAGATTTTACAGATTTTGCGTATTCTATCCTGTCTATATTGCCTGCACTGTAATTTAGTGACACTTGTTGAGATATACTAAAACTTTTTGTGTGCGACTAATATTCTATTGGTGGAGGCTGAGATAAATAATAATTTTCTCAGGTGGAGGATATTCATTATTTCCATACTCCAGAGGACGATAATACTGGAGGTGTGCCTAGATTAGGCAGAAGATAGTTACCTGAACTGACAGTCAAAAAGTTCAAGATTAACATTTATTTAATTTTGTGGAAATGAACACTTTAACGCATGATGACAAATATTGATAAAAAATAGAAATAAAAGTGTATTTTCGATGTAAAAAATATAAATAATCTTTTGTTTTCCATCTGTAATTCATACAGTTTCTCAATTTCTTAAAATATAGACATTAAAATATTTTATAGTACCGCAGTAACTGGCGAATGGAAGCCGCCATATTTTGGATGAAAACAAACTTGTTCAAAATCGAATTTTAGTCTCTGTCCTTATTTCTTTCCCTCCTTTTTATCAAAACCTACTGTACATCAAAAAAGACACACAACCTTGAAGATTAAGTGTCATGGAGAACACTGACAGTCCCGCTTCCTCCTTGAACTCGGCGGGTACCGGTGACACTGGCCAGCTTTTGCAAGAACTTATGAATCTGCAAAAATCAAATGGTATTACTTGTTATGGATAGTCAATCTATATTCTGATTTGAAATATGTGATTTTTCTTGTTATATTGATCTTTGATATCAGAACATACAACTTCTTTTGCCCCATTTTATGCCCCACCATCAGAAAGGAGTGATCTCTAGATACAGGCAAGGTAGACCCATGCATATGCATGCCGTTTTACCTGATACATGTACGTTAGACCAGACAGATACGATCTTGACCCATTTGTTCTCATTTAGATAACAAAAGAAAAAAAATACATAGAAACCAAGGGTCTGGTGATGGTCATATTTGCTGGTCGAAATTTTGTCCTAAATGACTGACTAAAATACTCCCAATAGGACAATTAAAAATCTTAATGTAATAATTATTTGACCTATCAGTAATATAATTGTTTATGTATCCGGCCTTGTGGTCATTAATCTCATAATTAACACCTAGGTGTCAAACACAGGTGAGAATAGCCTCCGGGTAACACCAAATAGATAATCGGTCACAGCTGTCTGATCATGGCCACCGTGCATTTTCCTACATTGTATGGTTTTAATCAAATGAATCAACTTGTTATCAATCTGTCCTGAGATGACCATTATGTTTATTTAGAAATAATTTCTCCTAATGTTGGTATTTATCAAAACATGTGCACATCATGTTGTTTGATTACACATGTGCAGGGATTTATCAGGGTTTCCTCTGGGTGTATTTTTCTTTGGGCCATCCCTTGGGCCAAATGCATATTTTTTGGGCCAACATAAATGACATTGGGCCAATATTTTTTTTGGGAGTTTTGGCCGGAAATCATTATTAATATTATATTTTCAGTACCAAGGAAAGCACACAGATTACAACAGTTATTATTATGTTCAATAATATAAATTTAAACATTTGTTAATTGATCATAGTTAATCATATTAAGATTTAACAAACTGTCATTTTTCTTTTGTAATGTACTACAGATCTTTTTAGAATTTTTTGTTTTTGTTATAATGGGCAAAAAAATAATATAAAAAAAAACTTGTTTTAACAAAATAAATCAATCATTGGAACTCCACTGAACCACAGTACTCCGTTGTTATGGAGGTGCTCCTATCAAAAGGAGGGTATTACAGAGGAGACAGAGATCGTAAATATGTATAGTAACAAAGTTCTTTCATCTGATCTTAATTTGATGCATGAAAAAGGATGTGTTTGGATTACAGGATGTTCTAAATAAAATAATTTCATGAAGGTAAATCCTTTCATCTATGTTTACTTCCAGTTTTTCTGATATTTACTCAAGAATAATTATCATTTGGTTAACATGGTCAGAGCACGTGAATTGCCATTTAAATCAGCTGATATAAAAATAAACTTACTCCTGATTGGTCAAGTATATTACATTCATGATTGATTTCTATCAATTAATCCAAATCAATCAGCGATGGTCAAGCACCTGTTAATTTGACCCCTTTCCACAATTGACAGTTAATTAACGGTGTTAGCTTGGGTCATAAATCAATATATAGGGCTTCATAGTGAAATTTGTTGTCAGTTTGAATGACACGAAAATGACATTGTTGATCAAAATACGGAACCAACATTTTGGGCCACTTTGTTGGGCCAAAATTATATTTTTTGGGCCAGAATTGAAAAAATAGGGCCAATGGCCCAAGTGGCCCACGCCAGCGGAAACCCTGTTTATTTATTTTGTAATTAATCATTCACTGTACAGATTGTTTTGATACTAATAAAAATAATAATTGTTACCAATTTCACATTTAAAGTTTATCAACATACCGGCAATTCTAGTCTACTTTTACTTTCACTTTTACATGAAACGTGTTTTGTTTACAATGAAAACAACTGAAATTTTAATCTTTGAAGAGACTCTACCTGAAATAAAAATGTGACCTGGATATCAAGTTGAATGTCAGAAAACGCCAAACAGAAGCAAACACTTTCTAATTAGATTAAAAGATGGATTTCAGAAGGGGATAAGGGAAAAAGGGGGGTCATTGTAATGAATGTTCATATATGTATTCAGCATAATCAGACAAAAATGACTGAAATCAGCTACAAAAAATTCCAGATCCTTGATGCATTGGTTGATTACTCAACTTGTGTTGATGTATCATGTAATATGGTGTGATATATATTTGTTTATAATCTGCTTGTTTGTCTGCTCTTTCTAAATCAGGTCTGACCAGCACATTTGTTGACAGTTTCTTTTCCTGGCACACACACAAAAATCTTGTTTCGTATAAAACTCAATATTTCAGGTCCTTACAAGAGAAAGACAGAGTAATGCTCTAAATAGTTACAAGTATGGTGTAAGTTTTATTTCTTTCAATATTATTTAATGGTCTATTTATAATATTATCCTTTTTTTCTAGCCATGTCCAGTGCAAGTATTTCATCAACCTTAAATATGAGAGAAAGTGCAGATGTTCCTTTGCAAGAAACAGCACCTACGATTAATGAGTTAATGCAGACTTTCTACAGTCATTCACAGCATCCTAACAGACAACTGATGTAAGAGAACTTCACAGTCAGAGTTTGTATTGTCGTGGTTTCATTATTATTTGTGAGGTATCAATTTTCGTGGTTTACGTGGATGACACCCCCACGAAATTAAAAACCCCACAAAAGGACTTTTTACATTGATCTGTTTGCTGCAGACTTCAAAACCACAAATTTAAGAATCCACAAAATAGTCCTTTTCATTAAAACAGGAAATTTGATACCCACGAAAATAAATGAAACCACAGTATACATGTATATTATACTTTCTTAATAGAGAAATATTAAAAATTTTCATTCAGGGATACATAGTATTAGGTACTTTAAACTCATACCCTGAAATAGTTATTTAGCTTAAAAGTAACCAAAATAAGGCAATTACATACTGTGGGAAATTGAAAAATGCTATGATTCTGACTTGGTGCAGGCAATTCAAAAGAAAAAAAAAGTGGGGTATCTCATACTTAACAATCTCTGGAAGAAACAAAAACATTTAATAAAGTTATTCAAACATTCTTGAAATGATATGAACCTTTCAAAATACATGTAAATGGCACTAAGTTTTGTCATAGTGTTTTATAATAATAATAATAATAAGTTTATTTGCATAAAGACCATAGTAGGCCAGGCAATACATATAATAATACATAACATGAACATATTCACATAGAAGTACATACAAATTTTATAGATGAGTTTATATTTATTATGTTATTAACAGAATTATATATGATGAATAACAAATTCTTGAGATAAAAAAAGCAAGGGAAAAAAACTTCCTATACATAAGGAAAACAGTAAATATGAAAAAGCATTTAAATCACATAATATTTTACAGAAAATTCATTTTTAAAATATATTCATGTAGTTGTTGGTTCCTTAAAAAACCATAAAACTATTTTTATTTCAGTACTCTACAAGGTTCAGATACAGTAAACAGTTTTAGTGTCTATGGACAGGAAGTAGATATAGTCGCAAGTAAACCACTTGGTACTAGTTCATTGTCTCAGTCTACTGGTAGCAACAAGGTTTGTTTTTTCAGCAAATATCAGTAAAAAGCTCAAATTATTGATCTGAAAAGCAAAGTTACAAAAGTTTTTCAAAGGGACAATCAGGGAGACCAACATTCATAACTCCAGAAAAAAAAACCAAAACAAAAACTTATGAAATGATTTTGTTTCACCAGTAAAAATGTATTTTACCTCATACAAAAACTTTTAATTCTTAGTTTTAATGTTTCCTGAGCTTTACAAAACAAAAACAAAATATCATTGCTTCTGGATATCATCCAGGGTAGATAATGATTTGACTTTAGTTGCTATGCAATATAGAATGCAGTATAGAACAGGGGATATTCTGGTCGGAACTTGCTCAAGTATTCTAGTTTATTGATTTTTTTTTCTCTACAGGTAAAGATCACTCCTGTTGTGAAGTATGATTGGGAGCCTATATTCTACATAGGAAATCTGGTTGCCATTCACAGAAACAATGCTTATGCTGCTTACACATTAAGAGGTAAACATATTGAAAGAATGAATACAAAATGCCACTTTAGTTCCTAAAGGGCCATTCCAGAAATAAATGTAGGGGGCTTGAAGGCAATGTTATCCTGACCCTACTACCGAACAAAATGTTTTGGCAATTTTGCAGTTTAGGCTAAAAAGGCTAAAATGGGGCATAAAACTTTAGCCCTAGCTTTAATTAAAGTAGATTTCTATATATTTTTTCTAAAATCAAAACAAGTTGTTGCAAGCTAAGTGAAAATCCTCTTGTCAATAAATTGATGATTCTGTAAAAAAAAAATGTTTTAAAATAAAAATTATTTTTTGTTCAGGTAAATCTGGTGGTGTTGTAAGAATCATTAACAGGAAAACAGCCGAGAGAGCGTTGTTGAAAGATTTTGCTGGGCGAGTGATTGACATTGCCTTTGCCCATACAGATGATATTTTGATTGGTGCTGTAGATGAAATAGGCAACTTGATGGTTTATCACATCAAAGAAACTGATGACAGAAAACTTATGTATCCTTTGTAAAAATCATTATTGAGTTGGATGATGATATTACGATAATTGAAGACTTAATGGTAAATCTATACATTTGTAGTAAAGTACCTGTTAAGTTCTACTGTACAAAAAATGTATACAATTGCAAATAGACACAAAATGAAACAGCCATTATACAAATGGGTTGGGCTTCAAGATTCATTTAAACTTGAACTTTATGGGAATCCCCCCACCCCCACCCGAAAAAAAAACAAAAAAACAAAAAAAACAAACAAACTAAAAAACAACAAAAACTCTACTAACTTATTAAGTGAAGAATGTGTATAGAAATAGATTATATATTAATTACCTGAAAATAAAATAACCATGCACGAAAAACCTAAACTGATATTTACTCCATAGAAGAATTTCATCCACAAATTTGTGTATCTTTAACAAAGTATGTGATCAAGTACCAACTTTTTCTTAGTTAAAGTGATAGTACCTAAGATTTTGGCTATTTTTTCATCTTCTTTGATTTTAATAAAAATGTTGGAAATTCAGAGAAATATAATTATAATATTTGATCCCGTAAGATTTTGCCCAATTGCGCCAGTAATTTTCATTATTTTCACTAATTAGTAGTTCATTTCAATTTCTGTCTGGTAGATTCTAAATCTATTTAAATCTTCCCGATATGCATACGACCCCTGTTGACCCGCGTTCGGCATGGCTTATTGCGCAGGCGTGCACGGCCAGAGTAAACAAAAATGGCTGATGCTGGAAAATCAACACGCGGTCGTAAAAAAGTTTTGACAGATTCAGGGCGAAAGAGAAACAGAAAAGGGGTTCAAGCCACATACAACAAATCTAGGATAAATATAGGAGCGGAATTTAATCGTTGGAATGATGTGAAAGATGAGAGGAATTTGAAAAGTCACGCGGAAGTTGCACAAGTTTTGCTAGACAGGTGCGTGTTTGTCGTATCACTTAAAAGTTTGTAAAAGAGTTGTTATTTAATAAATTAAGCAGTCTAATGAATGTTCCTTATTATCTTTGTTCATAAATCTTACTGTTCTTACAAGTTTTTCGTTTTGTTTTTGTTATTTACTGACAAAGTACACGATTGAAAATATTGTAAACAACACAACGATATTTCTGGATTTAAAGGGGCCCCGATGGGGAATTTATGTTTAAAATCGAAAAAAATAATTTAGATCTGATCTAAAGTAAATTAATTCATTCATATTTTCTCATGTTGTACATGAGATAAATTTTGTTGACATAGATTCATATTTTCTGAATACAAAAACAGGAAATTTCTATTTTTTGTGTTGAAAGTTTCATATGGCCATGTTCACATAATGTACATGTCATGTATTTTTTTTTATTGATGTAGTTACTTTGGTGTACATGCACATGAAGATGAAGGTAGCATAAAGAGACAGAAGTTGGATATGACAAATCAAACAGTATTGCAGCCGATGTTTAGAACACCAAGAATTAAGGCCTTCACCTCTACTCCAGCTCCCCAAGCTGCCACTTTCACTGTCATGTCAGATGTGTCTAAAATTTCTTCATCGGATAGTGAACCAATTGCAGTGTAAGCTAAACTTTTTTCTCGTTTATATAAGTACATGTTATGCCCATGTTCAATTTTTGTTAATTAATGAATAATAAATATTTATCAGTCTTGTTCTATTGTACATGTACATTGTATGCATGTTTTCCCAACTTTTTTTCTTATGCATGCATTATGATGTACATGTATGTTTACCGTGTTTTTACTTTAACAGATATTAAGTAATCTTTAAGTCATTATAATTATAAAGAATTTTACAAATATTGTAGCCATTTTTCTCAAAATGAACAATGATTTTAATTTTTGTAGTGTGTCTGATGCATGTATATCTGGCATTGAAGAAATGACAGAAAAAAGAATAAGGAAAGCAGATAGAAATACCTCCAGCAGTTTTGTTAACCCTTTTGAGTAAGTATCTTACTACACATATGTTGTGCAGAAATACTTTGTTTTTGAAATGTTTATATACTTAAATTATAGCTCGAAGTAATTAGGGCCCACTTTAAAGATTCACTTTGTCTTGTCTGTCTGTCAACAATTTTTTTGTTCATGCTAAAACTTTTAATCTATAAGGAATGAAGATTTGAAATTGTAATACATATATAATAAGAATAGCATTTTATATAATTTCAATATAATCTCTCATTTTTTGTTGTTGAAAAGCTTGGATTTTTTGTTGACGTTACCCTTTCAGGACTTTGTCAGTATTAATACCAGAGCTGTGCAATAGAAATTGTTATGACTTTGTTTTGGTAAAGGGAAGAGTATTCGAAGAATCTGTTTTAGCACAGTATACTCAAATGCAATTGTATATATATTTAAGTTCAACTGTACATGTACATATTTATTACAATAAAATGTATCTGACAAATGTTATTTTATTCTCAACAGTTTAACTATTGATGTAACAGAATCTGAAAGCTGCCAAGAGGAAAGTGAAGATGAGGACTATGAGCCCAGTTACAACATTACATTAAGGTAAAACAAAATTGATCCATATAATTGCAACACATTAAATAATTTAAAGAATGACTAAAACATATATTTTCCCAATTTGAAATAACAGATTATGTTCTGATAAAGGAAACATATGTATGTATCTCAAAATATGAATATTATTTTTTCAGTGAAAGCATTGCTGGAAAAGACATTATTGAAGAAGATGACGAGGAACCTGATGAGGAAGAGTCTGATTTTTGTTTTGATCAGGGTGCTAGTGTTTGTCAAATCCAAACAGAGGATGAAGTCGACAACTTTATGTCAGACCACCCGTGTCTAGTGTTTTACAGTCAACTGTTGACATTAGCCAATACATCTGTACCCAAGGCTTGCAGCACATTTGGTTGTTCATCAGAGATTGAAGTTACAAAAGAAATAGTTGGATCAGCTGTTTATATGAAATGGGTATGTGGTTTTCTTGTTCTGAGTCCAAGTTGTATCATGATGTTTCCTATTTAGGTAAATACATGTGTAGTTTGCAGGATCATTTACATGTGTACACTGTACACTTATGACACTGTTACTAACTGCCTATAAACATATGTCTGAATCAAGGGTCTGGAAACGGTCATATTTGCCGGACATGACCGAAATTTTGTCCTAAATGACCGAATAAAAATTCTCCCAATCGGACATTTTAAAATTTTATTATAAGCATTTTTTGACTTATCAGTCATATAATTGTTTAATTATCTTCCTGAACATCCGGTCTTGTGGTCATTAATCTCATAATTAACACCTCCAGCAGGTGTCAAACAGGTAAATATAGCCGTGGGGTTTTACGCCAATTAGATAATCGGTCACACCTGTCTGACCATAGCCACTGTAATTACCTATGGTTTTAATTAATTGAGTCAACTCATGTTATCAATCTGTCCTGATATGCCCATTTTGGTTATTTAGAAATAATTTCTCATTGTATCCAGTATTAATCAAAACATGTGCACACCAAATATTGTTTACATTTAATGGTGTATGATTACGCATGTGCGGGAGAAAATATTTATTCTGCAAACATTCATTCACTGTACAAATACAGATTGTTTTGATATTAATACAATCAATAATTGTTACTTATTTCATAATTAAAGTAACTTTTCTCATACACATGTTTATTTTGTAAACAGAATATTTAATCAATTTATCTACATCCGGTGATAATTTCTACTTTCACTTTCACTTTCAATTTTTACATGAAGCGTGTTTTGTTTATAATGAAAACAGAGAAATTTTTAATTATAAAGAGCCTTTACCTGAAATAAAAACGTGATCTGGATATTAAGTTCAACGTCTGGAATGTAATGCCCAAACAAACACTGTTTTTATGGATTTAAAAGGTGTATTTCCAGGGAGGCCAAGGAAAAAAAGGGGGAGGGGGTAATTGTAATGTTTATACATGTACAGTCGGACAAAAATGACCGAAATTAGCTCAAAAAATTTCCAGACCCTTGGTCTGAATATTCATTTTTAAACAATTATATTGCATTAACAAAACATGCACATTTACTACACATATAGTACACAGACAAAACTCCGATTAAATGTAGAATTAAATAGTCATAAATGTAAATTTTATTTTTATCTTTGCATATTAAAATTAGTTGAAAGCTGGCTCTCATGTTTCTAATGTATCTTTTATATGTTTATGTTTATTATCTTTGTAATCATAATGACAGACATATATGATTTGTGATTGATATGCCCTAATGGGCCCTATGATTAGGATTTTAGGAATAAAGATTATTTATTTATTTATTTATTTATAGCTACTAGAAAAGTATTATAAACATGTATTGTTGAAAGTGATATAAAACAACTGCATTTTTTCTTTTGAAGATTTGCCAAGCTGGTCATTTAAACCATAAATGGTGTTCCCAGCCAGTGCTTAACAGAAGAATGCATAGTGGGGATTTGATGGTAGCAAGCAGTGTTGTACTATCAGGAAGCAATTTTCAAAAAATTGCAATGTTTGCCAAATTTCTGAAGCTCCCAATTTTGAGTAGAACTTCATTCTTCAAGATTCAGCGGAACTATATTATACCAACTGTAGATGAATTTTGGATCGAACATCAGAATTCCATCTTAGATGAGTTTCGGGATACAGAATTAGTTGTTCTCGGTACATATTGAAGTTAAACTGTTAAATCTGACTATTACCATAATTTTTTAGTCTCTTTTTTTCTTCATCATGAAAATTTAAAACTGGTAATAAACAAAACCAGGATTTCTTTCATTTTATTTGTATTTTGACACAAATAGATGGTTGTAAGATGTATCATTTGAAAGATTTATATTAAGAATTTAATCTTTTTTTTGAATTCATCAAAGAAAATATTTTATTTTTATGAGAAAATAATCCAATGAAACCAATTTTTGATATGACTATTCTTTGTTATTTTCAGGTGACGGGCGCATGGACAGTCCAGGACACACGGCACAATATTGCTCATACAGCTTTATGGAAAACAATACCAAAAAGATATTGTGTATTGTAACAATGGACAAAAGAGTCACAGTGAAGAAGAGTACTAACTTAGAAAAGGCTTGCTTTTTAAAGGGCTTAAAGTTTCTTTTGGATAAGAATATGAAGATTGTGGAGGTTGTTACGGATGCCCATGTACAAGTTGCCTCAATCATGAGTAAGATTTTATATTTGTGTAATTCTAAGTCATGGCATAGGCTAAAGAACAAATTTTTCAGCTTTTTGTATAACATACCTTACTTTTGGAATCCCATTTATACTTTGTGCTACTTTGCAGACACTAAAAGTAAACAAAAAAAATAATTTTCAACTTCTGTATTTGAATTTTAGAAAGATTTGTTGAATTGATCCTCTCCTTTCCAGGTCATTTTATCAATCATTTATACATTTCCTGTTTTTATATTTTTATTTATTTTTTTAGAGAAAGACTACCCTAATATCAAGCATTCCTGGGATGTTTGGCACGGTACTAAAAACCTTGGGAAAAAATTAATCAAAGTAAGTTTAAAAAGTTGTGTCCTGAGCAAAATGTAAAGGTATAGAAGTTTTGGTTCTTTGCATAATGGTCATTTAGCCATAAAATACATTTTCCATCTATTTCATAGTATAAAACATATTTCAACAGCTTGCACATATAATTATGAGTAGAACTTTTATAATTTTATTCATTACTTAATAGTTTGAATTATATTTTATATAACAGCAGTGTTCTCAACAGGTTGATACCTTATTAATGCATTTGAGATCAAACCATACATTTACACCTGCATATTGGTCTTGATTTCATAATCTATGTATAAAACATGTATTTTAGGCTGGCCAGGACAAGGTTTCAAAGGAACTCCTGGGTTGGGTGAAGGACATCATTAATCACTACAGGTACACAGCTCAAACAACTAACACCAAAGAAGAATTTGTGGTAGGTTAATTTTTAAATGATTTAATTTTTTATGATTTACCTTCTGGAGTAGTTAATGGTTTATGTAAACTTGGCCAATAACTTGATCTTTATGGTTTAATGATTTGAAATTTCTCTAGTTTTCTAAAATTGTTTAACTGCTGTTTTTGCTCCAACTCGAATGTGAATTTTTCAAATAGATAAAAAGTGATTATATTCTTTTTTATTTTAGGGTATGTGGATAGGTGTTCTGCACCACGTGATTAATGTCCATGAATGGATTTTGCCATTCAGTGACTCCAGCAGATGTCAGCATGGACCATTGGAGTCAACAAGAGAAAAAGGATGGTTGGAAAAGGATAGCCCACCACACAAGGCCTTAAGAAGAATAGCATTGGACAAAAGACTACTAAACAACATATCATACTACCTTAACTGCAGGTAATACTTGAGAGTAGCAAGATAGTTTAGATGTGGAATTGGATGATAATTTACATTTTGTGCAACACATCATTCAAAGACTTATTATAGATAAACAATGAAAAGAAGCATTTGTTAAAATGAAAAATCTAGAAAGGAAATTTCATGTATAAATGTTATTTATCAAGAATTAAATTAACTAGAAATAAACATGACTTAAACTGGACTTAATGAAATAATTTCAAAGCATACAGGTAACTGCATCTTTATTGCAATATTGCAACTGCCATTGTCTTTATTTTAGGAGTACAGCTGAGCTGGAAAACTTCCAGAATCTAATATTGATGCATGCCTCCAAGAGACATTCGTACCGTCCACCAACTTACAGATGCAGGAATTTACTTGCAGCCATAGACAACAATGTCCACAGCAGTCGATCCCTCCTCACCAATAAGGATGGGTCAATCAGGTACATTGTACATATGAGAATGGATGATTTTACACAATTAACATTATTCCTGTGCAAATAAAAAAAAATTACGTGTTTAACAATTTTTCATGTAACAAAAAGATGACATCACTTTTTTTTTATTTAGTATGTACCCTGCAACACAAAAGTTGTTAGGTATTATGTTAATGCCTCTCCTTGGTAATTCTGTGAATACCTCAAAAACATTCCAATAGGAACAGAACTTTGCTGTTTGGTTCAAAGATATACTAAGTACATCCAAATCTTCATATTTTTTACAGCTTGCAATTTAATGAGAAATTGAAGAATGTTTCAATGTTCATTTTATGTTTTATAGATATCAGAGAATATTCCAGAAAAAGAGCTCCCGATGGTCAGTAACACCGTGTAAAACAACTAAAGGTTATGACCATGTTAGGGAAATTTTGAAGCGTATTATAACGAAGCGTATTGGAGATGGTGTTGGCATGAACCAGGGAGCTATCCTTGAACCAGATGACCCAAGAAGGATCTCTGCTCATCTGGCACCCATTCCACCACCACCAAGTCAGAGAATTGTTGCTGAACAGAGGTCAAGATTCCCTTCTGCTCAACCAAATGATGAACTTGATGAAACAATCGATTATTGGACTGGTTAAAATCCTAGTGCTAGTTGCCAGAAATAGTGCAATATTTTTCTCAGGGACAATACTTTCCATATATACCTCTTGCTGATTTTAAGATCTAGCATTGATATTTATTTTAAGTGTTTAACAATATTTTTTATTAATGTGGACATTAATCTGTATTTTTCTCTAACATGCATAAAAATAATTTATTGATATAGTATTTTCTTTGTATAACATGTATGTTTGAAAATAATTAGTTTGCAAAATATAGTCAAATGTCACCTTTTCTTTGTTTAATGTAAATATTTGTACTTAAATTGAGAGTTGATTTTTTGCATATTTACTTCATATTAGTCTCTTCCTTTACAAAAGAGTTATTAGATATACCAAAAGATCAATCATAACATTGCACATGGCACAGAAAAAACCCCAAACTAACTACCACAAACAATTTACAATTTAAACAATTAAACTTGGGGCACTATTACCCTTAAAGAAGTGCAGAAGATTTGATAAGGTAAATCAACTTTGATTTTGACTCTTGCCAGTTGAACTAGAAGTTAAATCATGATAATATACGTCAATGTACATATACCTGAAAAAAGGACACAAAAAAATAAATTATTTGGTTTATTTATCAGCAGCATTCGAATCAAAACAATGGAAGGACATAAATCAAAGTAGTGAACGAAAAGTACTCAAAACCAAAAATCAATTGAAATAGACCTTTACTACAAAATGAAGATACAAAGAAATATCAAAAGACATAATCGAAAAGTTGGAACAATTTCATTAAAAAACAAATAAAATAAATATTAACAAATATCAAAAAGTTTGCAAGGATATTTTAACCAAGTCTGCCACCTATAAAGCCTCTATATTGTCCAAAGCTGAGGGAATTTATCTCGAATTTTCCAAACACAACAGCTTGGAATTACTCTACGGTTTCCAGCTCCAAGATGGCCATGTGTCCATAAAATAAATTGTCTATATGCTGCATGACGATTGTTTCTGTTGTAGTCATTTTCTTCCCCCGCAGCCAACACATCTACTCTATATCTTCTAGCAATAACCAGAACAAGAGGATCGAGTACTACCAAGTCAAAGTCCTGGATAAATTAAAAAGAAATAAAAACAGACATTATTGATTAAGATTTCTTCTTTACATTAACCACATTAAAACATGGACAAAAACCGTGTTTAGTCTTGAGCTGTTTGTGCACATGAAAACGAATGTGAATATAAAACATAGGACCAGAGTCTTCTATATTTAAAAAGAAACAGTTTTTAACATTTATTGAATAAAAAAAATTCTTACAGGAAGTGTCGACAGGCAATTTTGTGGAGTTTGTCTGCAACAAAGTCTTTCTTCCTCGGTTGGCATCTGTCTACATCTTCCACAAATGCACCATTCAGGGGTGTTGTTATCAGGTGCTGGATGGTAACCACCCTGAGTTGCCAATGTTCTTTGAGACTCCCAGTCCACAATTTCAAGGACAATGCTGGGGTTTCTGTTGCAAATATTTTTCACCAACTCTCTCAAATCATTCAATTCCATATGGTTTACTCGATCCTGTAAAAAATGTGTACATGTGATAAAAAGCTATATAAAAATAAACTCAGTCTACTTTGATGTTACATATATAACGAAGGGGACGATAGTCACAAATTTATAGAAGTTCCAATATGGAATACATTGTACTTCAAAGAAGAATAAAAATTATGGACCTACCGTTAGTTGTGCTGCCCTTTCTTCTCTTCTTAAGACGTTCAGTTCCTCTCTACTGGGAAGATGTGGCCCATAAACCACAGCCGTGGTTCTTCTATTTCCCCGACGGGACACATTTCTGTTCCCAAGGCGGCCGCCTATCCTTCCTCGACGTCTTCCTCTTCCACGCCCTCTTTCTACTACTGGTGCTACCGGACTCGAGGATGACTCTCGTGCTGGTGACAGTGACGAAGATTCGCTCTCTGAATGTTCAAGTATGATCTGTGATATTAAAAAACATGATATTACTAGAACATGGCGATAATACAAAACATTTCTACAAACAAAATCTGACAGCTAAAACATTTGCGTATAACGTGTTATAAGCTTTCATTCGTGTGGCTGCTATTTCAAAAAGGCTTTTAATTTATTTTTGTTTATATAGGACCCTGTTTTCTTTAAAATAGAACTTAATTCAACAACAAAATTTGATTTCTTATCGATCTTGAAGGAATAAATACCCAAACGGAGCCCCACGATTGTTTACGAACTCTTCTCCTCCTAATTTATCGTACATTAAACCAATCTTGTAACTTTTATTTATACAACGATGTTTGTAATGAAAAAAATGAATGAATTTAGACAATTTCATACTTTCGATCGTTGCCTAGCTTATTTAAATCCTGGATATAAACACAGAATATACATACCTGGTCAGCCATGGCTTCTAAATCGGGTCATAACACACGCGGACACACGCTGTTTCGGCATAAATCGGAGATAGCTGCCGACGCATAATTAATGAGTTGTGCATTGGAATAATTAGTGATTTTAAGTGTTTTAAGAGTATGTATGAACATTTGGACTCATGAAATCAACATTATAAATGATATTTTATCATATTGGCTCATCTTCCACTTTTTGAAAAAATAGCCAAAATCTTAGGTACTATCACTTT